>CANYLF011160883.1:0-12506 GCA_948193215.1 Bocquillonia castaneifolia
AAATTCGAGAGATTCACCTTGTGATAATTCACCATCTTCCATTTGATTAAGGTTTCCAATTCTTATTGAAGATGATGATGGCTCAAATTTATGTTTCATATCTAAACAAATATTTCAAATTCTTTCAAATGGAGAAGAAAACTTGTAAAGGGAAAATAGTGAAGCAAACTAGAAAAACAAACCTTCACAAACTATCAATTTATAGGAATGAAATTATCAACAGATTCATTAATGCTTTGGAATATCAAAAGACAAATAACAAAAAAAACGTAAGAAATATGAAAGGTCATAATATTTAAAAGATAATAATAAATTTTAAAAGGTTATGAATACCAAAAGATAAAACTAATTAAATATTTACAACATTATTAACAAATAATAAATACAAAACCTTTTAAATTTTATAACTATTAAAAATTAACAATTAATAATACATGAAAATTTAATAATAAAAGTGTATAATACAAAAAAAATAAAAATAAAAAAAACCCATGCCAAATCATTCTAGAATCATAGGCAAACAAAATTTTCGTACAATTTAGTTATTTATATAGATAGCCAACATTGGTTGACCTCAAAAAAAAAAAAAAAAAAACCAACATTGGTTCAAGCTGTTCAACCAAACGGGGCTGTATTAAATTCATAATTAAAATTATTTATTGGACTTTTGAAGATAGGTCTAAATATGGCATTGTTCCACCAAAACTAATAAATAGAATCCGGATGAATTTCAAAAGCTCAACTGCATAATTGGGGCAACAAATAAAAGCACTTGCATATCCTTTATCTCGTTTGCTTGTAGTAAACCATTTTTTCGATTGCATGAATTCAATGGTTTTATCCTTTCATAATTTCTAGTGAAGTGATCATTCGTAATTCTATTCTCCGATCCGGTGCCCATTTACACATCTAATGGTTGATCCATCCAATATATATTTTGAAGACATGCCCCACGTCTTTCGATATCAACTAGGAACTCTTGGCTTTCGTTAGGGTCCAATATATATTTTGAAGACATACCCAATGTCTTTCCATATCAACTAAAAACTCTTGGCTTTCTTTGTGGTTCTTGACCCGTTATTCTATCATCAGCTTTAAGAGTGCCAATCAAAAACAAGTATATTCGAAACAATTATGGTTAGCTTTGCAAATTATAACTGGCAGAACCGATTAAATCGACTGGCAAAGGCAGCAACAGTTGAAGGTGAAAATATCCAACATGCATAATTTTCAATGATGCAAAACCTTCAACACTTTTCGATCTCACCAATCCATCATCTAAGACTAAAACTCCCACGACAGGGAAGGGACGGGTGGTTGATGTGTCAAAAGAAAAAAAAATACTACTTCTTGCTAACAAGGACAGACAGTGGGGCAAACCTTCATGAATCACATGATATCTGCCTTCGTATATTTGTCCATTAGCGTCGAAGTCATTGCAAAGTGAACGTAAGTGCACAAGAGAGGCAAATGTCAAACACCCAAAATATACATTCTCTCTGAGAAAATTGGCCCCCATCTCATTTCCAAAAAGAGGAGAGCAGGACAGAATTATATCAGCAGTAGGGTTGGTCACATCATCATTTACTTTATGGTTGATAATCAAATCATCATTTTGAAGTAACTATGAACATAGACAACAAACATAAACTAATTGGAGACCTTCGTATAACTTGCTGGAACTTGCAACTTAAATCCTCATAAGGGTAGGGACAAAGCGGCTTCAATGGATCTTGTTGAAACAACAAACTTGTATCTATTCGCCAACAGCAACAAAAGGGATTCCCCTGACAGCAAAATGGAAAATGTGTCATCACTGCTCAGACCAAAGCAAGAGATAAAAATTGCATTATAAAGCCAAATAAAATGCTTATTTAATTTCAGCAGAAACATCAGAAAACATTGCTGGAGTAAGTAGAAGCAGCCGAGCTACTAAACTTGGAGAAAACTAGAAACTTAACAGTTATCACAGAGACACCAAGTATAAACAAGCAAGCAACTTGAGCAAACAATCTTACCAGCCACCATGCCGTGAAAAATAGTCGTTATCCAGAGAAATAGCAAGAGCGACAGTTACAGCTCTCTCTGATAAGGTCAAAGAACGGGCAACTTCCAATTCATGAATCTGAAAAAGAAACAGAAAATCACCAAAATAAAATTAAATATATACAAAATATAGTAGAAATTAAAGATGATTTGACTTCAAGATTTGGTATTTTACCTCTGCAGCAAGACCAGTCTTTGAATTGGGATCAGAGCGACCAAATCGTATCACATACTGACCAGCATCAGTGAAGATCTGAAAAGTATTTGAGAACCCCATAAATATGTATAAAATAAACATGCCTTCTTTAATTCTCATAAGAACAGAATTTTACTACAAATATTCTTATGGTGCTACCAGTTGAGAATAAACAATGACCCATGCAAGAAGTGTTAATAATATTATGTAGCAAAATAATAAAATACAGACCTCAAAACCAAAACCTCTCCAGTCACGATCTATTTCAGCCAGAACTTCCCCATTGATGTCCTTCAATGTAAATGTCCAATTCCAAAACCCAGGGTTTTCTACCACAGCAAATTGCTTATTTCTGCAAACAACATCATCAGCTTGGATACTCTAACTGGAAGCATAAACCATATAAGATTACATTACCCAAGGTATAAATCATATATCCTCCTCCAAAGATGCCACCGTCTATGTACAACACCAACTTCCTAGAAAACACATTTTGACATTTTCAATTACTGGACCGCAATTTAAAGCTCAAAATTTTCAGCATTGCTGTTATAACCACAAATTTTTAAAATGTACATACCTTACCATTAATCTCTGCATAAATTGAGCTGTTTATCCACCAAAATGGCCTCCGAACCTAGATGAATTGAAATGGAGCAAAATATATGAATCAGCAATCTATTCAAAACTCAAAAAAAACCACTAACTAGCGATGCAGTTCAACAAAGGGTCTTAATGAAATCTTCACCCTGAAAAGCTCATTCCCCATAGCATCAATTATGTATGCAACAAAAGGGCGCCTTAGACGAAGGAACTGCATAAAAAAGCAGAACACATCAGTAATCCAAGCAACTTGAATGAGCAAGATACGATATCACGTAATGAAGAAACAACAAACTAGTTAACTGAACCCAAGCTATCAGCACAAATTTCATTCATAAACAAAGACTTGGCAAAAGTTTATCGGTTGCATGTCTGAAGCAAGAATGTGAAGTGGGAAGGACACACAACAGAACATCATGCAAAGAACAGAAAATTCAGGGAAAGGCGCTTGCTTATACACTGCAATATTAATGATGATGACAACAAACAGGACATAGTGAATCATTGCTCAAAAGGCATAAGTTAAACAGCAGTGGCTTCTTTTTTTTTTTAAACTCTTTACAATAAAATAATTGGTTTTTGACATAGTTCCCAATGCACCATTTTCTTTTTCATTGCACTAAAGCTAATTTTACATGCTTCTCTTGAAACTTGTTCTGAGCAGAAGCATTTCATGGTTTCTATTAGCAGCCTTGATGACCTTTCTGTTGGTCTTCTCCTGGTGTATCAGGGCATGTGAAAAACCTCACTTTTTACTTAAAAGCAAGTTTAAAGACCAAGTTAAATTCCTCTGACATTCCAAATTGTTTTAAATATTTCATATCTTATACTTAATCTAAAGGCTCAAATTAATATAGCTCCTATATCTCTAACATGGACCCTTGCATGAAAATCCACTTGATATAAATCATGAACAAGTACAAGCCAATCCCTTAGTGTTGATAATTAATGACAGTGAAAGCATCTGAGATTCAAACTTGAAACCATTTGATCTCAGAGCATGTGATAAAACAATAAATCACCACCGAAATCCAACTCAATCATGGAAATGAATTTTACAACCACCTTAATGTGATTATGTGGGAGATTTAACTTTTGGAAGAACAAAGTACCTCTTGCATTACTATGGTAAATACATCAAACAACAAACTCGCAAGTGAGCCCAAAGAATATGTTCTATATCACCATAGAGACATTGATTGTTTTCCAAGTTGCCATTCAAACAAACTAATCAGACAGCACAAAACATATTAGCATTCCATGAAAATAAAGCAAATCAGCAATGCAAGACATAGTATACCAACCACCAATGACCAAACATATCAATGCATGACACAAGAATCAACAATCAAATAGAGAGTGGTACATACCTGCCTAAGTAGAACATTACTCTGCTCACGAATAAAACCTACAGGCTGCAGTACAGAATTCAAGGGATGCATTGATCAATCATCATGTTAATATACATTTTTTTTCTGAAATAAAGATATCATTCACTTGAGTGAGGAGCTTTGTTAGAAACTCAATTTTAATTGAAAAAGAATGGGGGTTAAATAATTACTTACTGACTGGGGAAAGCACACATCTACCACTGCATAACGGTTTTCCTGTAGTGACACAATTTTTTTTTTAAAAAAGCAATTGAAACTACTACTAATGATACCAATAAATAGAACAGAGAATGCATCCTAAAAGAAGAGGAATCGGTGTTAACACATAAAAGGTGTTCAGCAATAAATTCAACCATGAAAACATAAAATAAACCTATTGATAATCCTGACTTCAAGTTGATCAACGTTAGTGGCATAGAGTTTCTCAACCTTATTCCTTATGATTAATGAGCTCTCTATGACATAAGGAATTCAAAATCCATATGAGACAATAACGGAGAAGAATATAAGAATGCTGCAAAACATATACAGATACAGCTTCTAAGATATGCACAACCATCCACCACAATAACAGACATCTGGGCTCCCAAAATAGCTGCTAACAATTCCATTCCATGCCAACTTGTACCACACCATCAAAGTTGCAGAAATACAGAAAAGTGCATGTATGATTATTTCATGGCTGTAGACAGAAGAAAATAATCCAAGAATTGGAGCAAGAATTTTCTTCTAATTTTGTAGAAAGGGTACTCCTAATGTCTTCTTCTTCTTGTTTTTTTTTTTTTAGCTAGGTAGAAGGGTTAGTGGGTCTTAATTATATTTTTTAAGGGAGTGAGGAGTCAATTGAATGGTCCAGTTCAATCGCATCTAGCAAGTTTGCTTTAAACTTATTTTTTAACACCTATATACAGGCATAATTTAAAAAGAATCGAAAATTTATTAATTATTATGCTTAATTACAAGATTATTCTCTCCAAGAGTGATTTGAAAGATGCATTCATTGTGATAATAAGCTTCTAGAATCTACTTTTCTCCTCTTGTTATTAAGTGCCATGCAATCAGCTTATGAATCTGATGATTGACTTTCAGATTCTAAACTCCTCATCCAAAAGTTCTCCACAAAACTTAAATCTAATAACTCAAGACTTTTTTTCCTTAGCATCCTACAGAATACAAAAGGGTGAAGTATGCAAGATAGCAAGCCAACCATAGTACCAATAAGAATAAGACTTCAACCATGCGGGCACTTAGCTGCAACCATGTGGCATTGACAATCCTACATTTATAATAATTGAAAGGCAATCATATAGACAGAAACATGCACCATCAGCCAAATAAAACTTATTCGGTTCTAACCAATATCCAGAAAACTGGTTATAAAATTTTGAAATAAAGAGTCAAATATACTATACGGAGATATCATCGGACAGATCAGACCAAAAACAAAAATACTCAGCATTTTATAGTTGATGACAATAAAATAGGAGAGACAGTATGTTGAGATTTTATAACCCAAAATTGAGATATTAGCACAGGTACGAAGAAACAGGCCAGATAAGAGAAATTTCGATCACCTGCTCAAAACCAAGTACTAGATTCGCCCATTCCACATTCCTAGTGATTAGCAAATTGGACCTAGCAAGAAGATATGCAACCTGGAGCTGTAACATTCAGGAAATAAGAGGATATCAGTAGCATGTTATTTTGATACTAGCCTTGACAAAGATTCATTTGCTTTTTTAACAGAGCTCAACTTCCAGATAAAGAGGACCAAGTTACAGTAGGACAAGCACGCAAGTAAGACAACTGTATTGAAGCAAAACTTACTAGCTCATTGCCTGCGACTCTCTATCCAATAGAGTCATCATATGCAAAATGATATTAGTCCAAGCAAGTCACAACTAAACAAAAATTCAACCTCATCCCATCAAAGCATCCAAATCAGATGACCCAAAAAAGAAAAGGACAATGATCATTTAAAATATAGTATTGGAAATGCAATCAAACTAAATGTATTTGAAAACAAAAGAAACCCTCTATAAACAAAATGAATATATCAAATTTCAGCAATTCCGATAGAATCCTCAACTTCTGAAGCCACCTAAAGTTTTTCACTGCACCATAAACCTTACTACATTCAGAAGACACTTCATCAATTATTACTTTTCACCATTCCCACATTCCAGAGCAGTGCAGCATTTATTTATTTTCCAGAAAAACTATAACTAAATAACTTGTCCGGACTACTCCATTTCCTCAACAAAATGCACACAAATTAACCAAAATAAAAAAAAAATCAAGAGGAACTCATAATCTGCACAAAGCAACATATAAGTACATTCAAGGAGTATTAAATAACATACTCTATACTATAAATAACCTTTAAGCCATGAACTTTTCATTTTTCCCTCTATTTTCCATGCGCATAAATAATGCATTTCAGTATTGTAAATCATATATTAAAAAAAAACCTACTTCCTCCGGAGAAGTGGGCTCCAAAAAACCAGAAACAGATTGACTAGTCGGAGGTATATCATTAGATATTCCTTTCATCATAGTTCCACCTGAAAACATCTATCAGTCAAATGTTCAAATATTGATACTCCTCACATGCCACATTATTACAATAATTACCATTGTTACCATGCTTAGAAGAAAATTTTCTTTTCATTTTCTTTCGAGATTTTTCCTTTTTGGCATCTTCAATCCAAAGCTGTGCAAGCAAATTCCTAGTCAACGATTCACCGTCTTTCTCAACACCAGCACTCGAAAATCCGCAACCAAAGGCATTTAGACAACTCGCATTCTTTTGTTGTTGTGATGACGATAATAATATGGATGACAGCCATCCTTTTTGAGATTGTTGTTGTTGTTGTTGTTTCAAGTAATGCAGACATCGAAATGTTTCAATGCTACTAGGGTTTACTTTATGCTGACTACTACTAAGTTCAAGAACAGGTTTACCTAGAAGGAAACGACACCGTTTTGACCAATTCATCTCAAGAAAAGAAATGAAAATTAACCTGCAGAAATTGAATTTAAAAGCATGTTATTAAATTTATTTACAAATAATACATATTTTTTTGAACAGAAATGTGTTTTCTCGGTAACCAAACAGAAAGTTAAGGAAAAATAGAATCAGGATTTTGAAAAATAATTAAAGAAAATGGTGCGTGTGAGTGCTTAGTGCTTACTGTTAGTGGTTGTTTTTCTTTGAGAGCTCTGTTTGGTGTTTCTTCAATTTGAAAATGTCTCTTTCTTTCTGTGCTTCTCGGTGAATCTTTTATTAATCTTTCAAATGAGAGTTGAAATCTGGTGTGGTTGCAACCAATAATTCATATTAGAATCGCCTATCGAATGATTGACACCTGCTTCTGTGTGCTCCGTGGGCCTTTTTTTTTTTGAACAGCGCCGTGGGCTTTACTCCCTGCATCCTGTACTAATTTTCTTTTAGGCAAAACACATATTTTTCCCCTGAATTTTCATGATTTTATATTATATCCCTAAACTTTACTTTTAACCTCTCAAGTTCTTAAACTTGTATTTTTTATAACATTTAAATAATTTTTGTCAAATGTTAACTTCATACATAGTATAAAAACATATTGACTTGAAATTATATTTTATGCATTTGACATGTGTTAAAAAGTATTTAAATATCATGAAAAATTTAAGTTTAAACGTTTAATGGATTAAAAACAAAGTTTAAGAACATATTAGATAAAGTCATGAGAGTTGAGGGAAAAAATGCCTTTAGCCTTTCTTTTAAGGAAGAATTTTAGCATACTAGTAATAGAGTTCCTCCAGATTTTTTAATTTATATTATTAGCCCTGTATGTTTTGCAATTTATTAAACCATTCACCTTTATTATGTTAATTTTGGTGTTAATTTGATTAAATAAATAAATCTTTAATATTAAATAAAAAAAATAATTCTTTTTTATTTAATTTAATTTGAATATAAAAATTGTTAGATAACCAACTAATATATTTCATATTAATTTATTCTTTTGTTCATTGTATTATTTGGTGATTTAAATTTGGGTGATTAAGTATTTTTTTTCGAAAAAGTTAAAATCTGAACAAGAAAGTATATTTTTTTAATGTAAATGGGCATTTAGAATATCAGGATAAAACATATGGGTAAAATATAATTATCCCTAATTGTAAAAAAAATATAATTATCCCTATAAGAATATGACTTTCTCACACTTTGCATGGATGAAGGTTAACTCAAGGGGAGCGGAAGGGAATAGAGGGGGAACTTAATTTTTTTGTGTTTGGATAAAAAATTAATTAGGAAGGAAAAGGTGATAGGAAGGGATATATTCAATTCATTTCCGTTGTATGAGTTGAAAAATGTTACATCCCAAATCTGTGTGTAAAAAAGTTCAACTCCTAAGAAAACAGTTGAACTTTTTTTATCTTTTCATTTCTACCCCTATTTAATTATTAAAAATTTAAAATATTAAACAAAATAAGGATAAATATGTCATTTAAGTTAAACTTCCTCTTCCATCTCTTTACTAAAATTTTTTGATTATCCAAACAAGATTTCCATCCCTTCCCTTCCCTTCTCATCCCATTAAACTACCATTCTCTTCCATTAATCACCTCTAGCCATGCATAGTGTAAATCATATAGGTAAAATTTTTTTTAAATGAATTAATATTTCAAAAGATTAAAAAAATAATTTTGTTAGGCTTTTGTTGGGAAAATGGCAGTAAAGTAATGGATGATTTTTTAAAGTAAAGTAATGTAATGGTTACAATTAACCTTTACATTGTTTGGGAAGAATGGAAAAAAGGATGGGTTATTATATGAATCTTACAAAAATAGTCTTTTAAAAAATATATCATTTCATTTATATGTTAGAATAAAATGGAAATTTTAATAAAAGTAAGTTTTAATAAATAAAAGAACCCAAATTGGTGGGTTGAGAAATAGGGAGTTTTCAACCATTCCCAACCCTTCAAAACCCAACATTTCATTATTTTACTTCCTTCTCAAAGATGGGTTAAAATCACCCAACCTTTATAAACCCTTCTCGACCCCTCTCAACCCCCATCCAAACAATGCATTAAAGAAAGAAACAATAAAAAATACTTTCAATATTTTGAAAAATATACATTTTTTTAGCATTATAAAGTTTTTTTTTATAATTATTATATATGCTAATAGAAGAACTATAAATAATAACTTCGGGATTTCACCATATTTAGAGACTTGTAATGGATTTCACCATATTTTTTTAAGTGCCTGATCGAGCACAATTTAAAAAATGTTGCAGTCAAAGTCTTTCTTCTTAAACATCTGCACGTGTTTTTCAATACACCTAGGGCCCCAATGATTCGTTCGTTGTAAGCAAACATAAGTAACAGTATCTGTCATTTTCAGCCCTGGCCCTAACTTGCAGACATTTTTTCTATTTCCAAATTTAATATTGAATGATGTGTCTTCATCGTTGTACTTGATAATTCTGGAGCAGAATCTGACCATTGTAATCTCTCCATCAACAATTTTTTTTTTCTTGAGGTAATTGTCATTCGTGAAATGTTTGAAGGCTGATATAGTTCTTCTTTCAATACCATTTTGAAATATTTTTAATGCTGGGATATTGGTTGTCATTTGTTTGCTTTTGTCCAAAATAACTCCTGCCCAGTAAATCAATGTTTCAATGTGTTTAGTATTTAGTACGGACTTAATCAATAGTTGGAGTTATTTGGAGAATTTAAGAATATATACAAGATTTCATACATGTGTGAAAAACCCACCAGGCAGCAACTAAGGGATTTGGTCAAGTTGAAAATTTTGGTTTGTTTTTTATACTTTGTAACATGAAAGTTGTAATAATGAAAAGTCTTATGTTTTACATTGCATGTATAAAAGTTGCTTTGCAATTTGGATTTTGTTGTTGTGAGTTGCCACTTTTTGCAGTCCTTAACCTAAACAAAGATGAGAATTTAGGTGATGGTGATGAGATGGAGAGGATAGGCAAAAGGAGGTACGGGGTGATAGACCAAACTGGGGGCAGGAAGTAGGATTAAGGGAGGGCGGAAGAGGAAATTGCATGGTGCCTCCGACAGTCAGGAGATGCCGTCCACCTGCGTCTCCCTAGGCCTCCGCTCCAATGGTGAACACACTTCACCTAACAATTTCTCGTTAAAAGTTTGGTTATTTTTAGGGCATGAAAATGAAATGTGTTCTTTCCTCAATTGCTTTCTTTTAACAAACCAGAGTTGAAGACGGAACATATGGTGTAGGCTGGACCATAAGAATTTTAGCAGCCACACGTGGAAGCCATTATTAACCCTTATCTGATTTAGTTGGTGCATTTATAAAGTATAGATGCACCATGTTGAATCATTTATATATATCTACATGAGGGTAATGTGAAATACCATCCAAACAATTAAACCTGAAATAGAGTCAAATTTGGACACGGAATATGTTCAATAAAAAAATCAAACTAATTAAATGGAAAATTATTTGTTGCGTTTTGCTTCAAACTTTGACCTTGTTACATTAGTTTAATGCCTTTTGGCCTGCAGCTTTGTCTACAATACCTGAATTGCAAGTTATTATAATATTACCAATTCAATCTCTTGCTTTCTTTTGACTCTGCCTTGTTTAATGCTTGTTGTATTGATGAATTTGGCAGAACCATTTTTGTATGCAGCTTAGTTATTATAATCAGGATAAACTTCTGGCCATTTACATGCATGTGTTGATGTATATGTGAAGAATGCTCTTCTTCTATTGAGCGGAGTCTCTAAGGGTTTTGGATCAAAGTAGGTCTGTCTGTCTTTTTGCCTGATCACTGGATCAAAATATGACTTCTGATCTAAAAGGTAAACTGTAAATTCTCCTTCCTTATTGTGTTTGAGAGTGTTGGTGATTTTTGTTATTTAAATAGATTTCAATCTCTTTCACTTTTTAGTTCTTGATCATTGTTTTCTATCCACCCCCCAACCCAAATTTACAGGCAAAGCTATTGTGATAATGGGTGTTAGTGGTGCTGGGAAATCGTAAGTTTTAGTATGCTCAAAGGGCTTAATTAATCTCCTTATTGCAATTATTTTGGATCTTGTTTGTAATGGAATCTCATACATTGAGCATATGCTTCAACAGCACAATAGGTGAGATGCTGGCCAAAGTTTTGCAGTGTACATTTCTTGATGCTGATGATTTTCACTCACAGTCAAATAAAGGTACTAATAGTTGTTTTTCAGTTCATATTATCTGCATATAAATTCCATTTCTTTTAGTCCCTACTGAGAATCTGTATTTTCTTCTTCCATTTAAAGTTGATTAATGTATGTATATTCTATTGGAATTGTGGTTTTCCAACACTACAGAGAAAATGCGCCAAGGCATTCCTCTATCAGAAGATGACAGGATTCCATGGCTTGAAAGTTTACAGGACGCTTTAAGGGAGCATTTGATTGAAGGAAAGACTATAATACTCGGCTGTTCTTCACTGCAGAATCGATATCGAGAAATTCTGAGATCTGCCGATCCTCATTATCAATCTGGAAGCTATGTTAGTGCAGTTAAATTTGTATTGCTGGATGTCAAAGCTGAAGTGCTTGCAGATCGGTTAAAGAAAAGAGCTGCGGAAGGAAAGCATTTCATGCCTGCTACTCTTTTGCAATCGCAGCTGGACTTGCTGCGCATAGATCAATCTGAAGGAATATGTAAAGTTGATGCTATACAAAGTCCTGAAGCAATCATAAATGCTATTAAAAGCTTTGATTATGGAGTCAAGAGCGCCCAAAATATATCCAATGTATGATTGTTCTGCTTGAATAAAATTTCTTTTGCTTCATCTGTATTAAGATGTTTGTTTTCAAGGATTCAGTAATGCTACTTATGATTAGCATCGATATCTACCATTGATGAAAAAATGCAGTTCTGCTGTTTGCTTTAATTTTTCAAAATGAAAGCAGCACAAACTATTGACTCAACACATACATTTTACCTGGAGAGAGATACAATATTCTTTTTGATCTCCTAGGAACAACTATAACTTGATAAATTGCAATTTCTTTTATATTTTGGAAGTTGTTTGCTCTGAGAAAATCCTGAGGGTCCTAGCATTTCTCGTCTGTTTAGTGAAGAAACTATGAACAAATCACTAAAGCATACAGAAAGTTGTGGCATATGACCCAGCAATGGATTTGGTCAAGTTCAAAATTTGGATTGATTTTTATATTTGGTGGTTACAGGCAAGTTACAATAATGAGAAGTTTTCATTTTACATTGCATTT
>CANYLF011162005.1:0-10259 GCA_948193215.1 Bocquillonia castaneifolia
CAAAGTATGGACTTTAGTTGATAGGCCTAAGCATCATCCTATTATTGGTGCCAAGTGGGTGTTTAGAAATAAACGTGATAAAAATGGTACCATTACTAGGAATAAAGCTAGGCTTATAGCTAAGGGCTATAATCATGAAGAGGGGATTGATTATGATGAAACCTTTGCCACGTCGTTAGATTAGAAGTCATTCCTATATTGCTTGCATTTTCATCTTACATGGATTTTAAGCTTTTTAAAATGGATGTTAAAAGTGCATTTTTAAATGGCTTCATAAAGGAGGAAGTTTATGTTGAACAACATCCGAGTTTTGAGGATTATGCCTTCCCAAACCATGGTTTTAAACTAACTAAAGCTCTCTATGGTTTAAAACAAGCTCCAAGGGCTTGGTATGAGAGACTTAGTTTTTTTTTAATCAAAAATGGTTTTCAAAAGGGCAATGTGGATACAAGTCTTTTCATCAAGAAAAAAGAGAATGATATCCTAATTGTGTAATCAATGTTGATGACAATATCTTTAGTACTACTAATGTGTGTTTATGTAAAGAATTCTCTAAAATTATTACTAAAGAATTTGAGATGAGTATGATGGGGGCGTTAAAGTTCTTTCTTGGATTACAAATCCATCAAGGAAAAGAGAGAATCTTCATTAATCAATCAAAGTAAACTAACTTCTAAAGAAGTTTGGAATGGATAATAGCTCATCAAGTAAAACTCTAATGGCTACAACAACCAAACTTGAAAAGGATGAAAGCGGTAAACCCGTGGATGAAAAGTGATATCGAGGTATTATCAAATCTCTTTTATATTTAACCTCAAGTTAGCCCGATATCATGTATTCAGTTTGTTTGTGTGCATGCTTTCAATCATCACCTAGGGAGTCACATATGCATGCGGTCAAAAGAATTTTAAAGTATTTGAAAGGTACTATAAATTTGGGTCTTTGGTACCCCAAAAGTGCATCTTTTGATCTTTTAGCCTATTTTGATTTGAACTTTGCCGGAAGCTTATTGGATAGAAAAAGTACCTTTGGTACTTGTTAGTTGCTTAGGCAAAGTTTAATTTCTTGGAGTAGCAAAAAACAAGTTTCTGTTGCATTATCAACCACCGAGGCTGAGTATATGGCTGCCGGTTGTTGTTGTTCTCAAGTTCTTTGGATCATAAAATAACTTAAAGATTATGGCTTTAATGTCACACGTGTTCCAATCAAATGTAATAATACTAGTACCATAAATCTTTCAAAGAATCCCATAAAACAATCTAGAACCAAACATATAGACATTAGGCATCATTTCTTGCATGATCATGTGCAAAGTGGTGATGTTATATTGGTATTCATAGATATAAATAACCAACTTACTGACATTTTTACCAAACCCCTTAATGAGGATCGTATAAACTTCATTAAAAGGGAACTTGGTATGATTGATGGTGCATTAATGCATGTTTCATAATTGATTGGTAATCTTTTAAAACTTGTGTGAAAAGTTTATATGTGTTTTCAACTTATGCACGAATTAAAAGGGAACAACTCCATCAACTACACACTATTAGCCAAGTTTTAACATCTTCATGGAGCAATAACAATGCTTACAAAACTTCTAACCATATAGTATCCTAAGATCAACATTCATTTGTCCTTTATGATCTTTACTAACCCTTCTTGATTAATTCCAAAAAGGGGGAGTAGCATGTGTGCCTTTACACCAATGTTTTGTCATCATAAAAAAGGGGGAGATTGTTAGCCTCAAGGACCTAAGATTCCAATAGTGATTTTGATGATGCAAGACATTGTGTGATACTAATACATTTGCTAAGTGTGTTTATAGGTGATGAATATAATGCAAGCGTAAAAGTACATTTGATGAAGACTTTTTAGGGCCTTTGAGGAGGAAGTTTTGGAAGTGGATTGTAAGAGATGATAAAGATTCTAAGATATACATTTGATGAAGACTTTTTATGGCCTTTGAGAAGGAAGTTTTGGAAGTGGATTGTAAGAGATGATAAAGATTCTAAGATAGTGAAGTTCTTAGGATGTTGTACGAAAAATGATAATGAGATGTGATGAAACTTTTGGAGTAAGCTAAGTACTTGGATAGGTTAAGTGTTATTCTAAAAAAAATAGTTAGGTTAATGGTTAGTTTAACCTTGGGAGAGGGCATTAGCTTTGATGGATAGGTTAAGTGTAAACCTAATCAAAACACTTGGGAATTGGTGAGAGTATGGTGATTGTGATATAAGAATATGATTTGGAGAGTTTGGATATTGTTAAGAAGTATTGGATAATCGAGCTTTGAAGAAAACCAAAGAAGTCAATGGTGGGATTGCACTAAGTTTGTTTTTTGAAGGATCTTTTGACACACCTATAGAAGTGATATAGGGCCTCATTATATATAGATGGAAAGCTACGGATGTCTATTTTTCATAACAAGAATTAGAATTCCATTTAGAGCATTATTTTAGGCGTTACGATTTTTTAAGTGTATTATGCTTAAAATTGCAATCATAGGAATATGCAGATGGGTCAACTTTGAAATGGTGCAAAATCTTCTAGAGATGGAATATTGACATGAAATTTTATAGAGTTATAGCCCTGGACCTCTAGTTTCATATTAAAGTTGAATCACATCCAAAGCTTTTGTATGTTGGGAGTTATGGATGTTGGAGTGAAGGTTGCTAAGGATTCTAAGAACAAAAATAGCGTGATTTTTTAGGCATTAAAGATGACTGCATGTGGAGCTAATCTTTTTACACAATGTAGAGAAAAGGTTTACAGTTTCCAACAAAAAAAAAAAGAATCTAAGCATTTGGAGTTGTATAACTCAAAATATACCGTTTTGAAGTTGGACCAACTATGCTGAAACCGTTGGAAGCGATTTCAAAACCACCCTTATGGTTTCAAATAGCCTAAACAACAATTTTGTCCGAAGAAACTGCTACATGGACTTATGGTAGTGGTTCAACAACCCTGGCAATGGTTCAACAACCCCTTTCTTGGTTTTCAAACTTAACTAGCTGTTTATAACTGTTGGGCAACAACCATAAATGGTCACAGAGGGCATTTTGGACATCTTTGGGGCATTTTTTACCATTCCTTGGCCTATATATACCTACATACATGTCATATGCAAAATACAATAATTCTCTTCAAAAATAAAACATTTAAATATTAAATTCTCAACTATCTTTCTCTAATCTACTCCTTTGTTGAGTTATTTTTGTTGTGAGTTGTGTGTGTGTAGTTAGGTGCTCATTAAGGCATTAAATTGGGGTTTGATTACTTTTGGATTGAGTGTTTAATTACCTTGTTCAAGTGTTGTAATCTTTGTGTGAGATTGGGAAACACTTTGGTTTGGTTTTAGGATCAGGCAAGTTGAAAATCGTTGTAAGGTTTCTTAGTATGAGCCTTGAAAACACTAAAGGGTTGGGTTTAAGAGCGAGCCATAGGAAAAACTCTTGTAAAGGTTTGGTGTGAGCCTAGCAAACACTAAGTTGTAAGTTAGCTTGTGAAAACTCTCATTGTGATCTTGTGAAAGCTCTCACTAAGTTGTGAGCCATAGGAAAATTTCTAAGTCTCATAACTCTCACATATGGAGTTAGAATCAAATGATTTTGGTTTTTATGGATTCATAGTTTTCCAAGCTTTATTTTAAGATGTATATTGCTAGGATTTTATAGAGTAGAATTTACAAGAAATTTTTAACAAAATTTCTCATTTTCTGTTAAATTCATTTATTGTTTTATAAAACTGATAATATATTTGTGATCTAGAGCATGAGAGGAGTCTGGTGGTGTTTTCAGAATTTAATTTTGACACCATTGTACCGGTGACTTTGCGAACCCCACATATGGACCTTACAAGCGGGCCCCTCAGGTGGACCCCAATTGTGGACCCCACAGGCGGACCCTAGCTGTGGGCCCCACGTGCATTTTTCACAAAAATATCGTTGGACTCATTTTTTCGTGTTGATTTTAATTGTGGAATTGAAATCTACAGATTATTTCCCGGTAATCCCTAAAAGCCTTTTTATATAATTTTAGTAGTGTTTTTAGATAAATAATTTGAATAATAACTGTGTCCAAAAAATTAGTAAAAATTATGTTGAACGTTAATTCATATATGTTTTGGATAAAGAACATCAAGATTTGAGGGATGGAATACAATCACTAGTTAGGTGAGGAAATAAGCTATTTTGTGTGTTTGTGGGTACCCCGGTTGTACCCCTAGATTATTGAGTTTGCATGCTAAATATTAATATGAATTTGTTGTGTGATATATATAAATAGGTGAATTTAATTATTATGGTATATTAAATAAATATTTAATAGATTAAACATTGTGTATATTAAGTGGAATTACTATGCTTGTTTAATTGCTATGCTTTTGATTGTGTTTGTGAATAATGAAAAGGAAATTATGAGATAAATTGTTGAATTTGTGAATTTGAGAATTGGTGAGAAGTTGAAGTAATTGAGATGACTGTGTTTTGGATGAGATTTTGATTGATTAAGAATGAAAAATTGTGAATTGATTGTGATGTGTTATGAGTTAAATTGGTTGAGTTTGTGATTATGAAATGATGGATATGTGCTTGTGAAATGTTGTGTGAATTTGTATTGAAATTGTTAAGAAAATTATGATTATGAGATGAAGTTGTTGTTTGATTTGCTTGTTTGTGTATGGTTTGGTAATGAGTTTGATTGTCTAAATGATTGGTTAGGAATTGGTAACCCAAGAGATGAGATAGAAAGTATGCATACTTACGATGACCCTATAAAAGTGAAACGAGGAGATTAAATGAATTATGATTACCCTTAGAAATGGGAAGAGGGGAAATTGAATGATTTGTGATTGGGCAACAAGAGGTTGCATTCAATGAAAAAGATGTAAATTGAAAAAGATGTGATCGGGTTACCTTCCTTTAACCTTTCTTTTGAATAATTTAGCTAATTATCAAAATTTATTATGATGTGTTGTGATGTGAATTGGTTGGGTTGCTGATTAATGACGTGATTGACATTGTCGTGCTTGAATTGTTGATATGGTGTGTGTAGACACCTAATTTTTGGATGCAGGAATGTGAATACGGCTCGGAGGCCCTATGATGATAGCATATGCTTTAAGTAGCTTAAGTTGAATGATGTCGGCTTCTTGCTAATCACTTTGTTGCTTTTGAAAAGATTTTGAAACTTGAAAAGCCTATTTTGAGTCAAAACTAGCTTGTTTTTAACCTAATCATGCAAAATTCAGACGGTTTTGGCCATAACTTCTTGCGTGAGTCTCAAAATGGCCTGAAACTTTACATTATGGTTGATTGGGCTATGCTGCACATTTTTGTCTCTAATACGATTTTTCAGATTCGGACATTTCGGACCTCAAACGGGCCTCGGAAGGGCCAAACAACACCCAAGGGCTTCCAATGCCACTTGGAGTGGTGTTGACCCTTCCTCAACTCCACTTGAAGTGGCATGGACGTCCTTTGACTGTCCAAAAGGCAGATTTTGATTTGTTTTCGAACACGAAATGATCGGATAAGGCTAAGCTTCGTTCCATATCAGTTTTAAGCTTAAAATGAGATAGAAAATGATGGATATTATCTGTTTATCATTTACTATCATTATCTCTTGATTTTAATGGATTTTCATTAAATTATCACTATCTAAAATGAATTTCTATCACTTATCTTCCTTCAAGATCTATCTACAAGCTTGGTCAGATGAATTTGACTCCTCTAAAGCCCAAGAATGTGGCTATATTCAGATGATTAATCCCTAAGAATGGGTAAGCATCAGTTTGAATCTAGATAGGGATAAGAATTCAATGGCTTGAGCTCATCTTCTTATCATTTGCTGCCTATAAAAGGTATAGACTCTCCTTGAGAAGGAGGTTGGCTGATTTTAGTTGAGAAATTCGTTTTAATCTGGAAATACTTCTAAACTTGGTGTTTTTAAGCTAAAATTAATTCACTTTACAAAGAATTTTGACTTAGAACCTAGGTAACCTTTGCATTGGAGTTTTTTTAGTGTTTTTTGAGAAGAAATCCTGCCACCATTTCAGTTATTGGTGATTAGCAATAACGAAGCCTTGTTCTACATCATTTGACACTCCCTAAGGGTACTCAAGCCAATTCCAGAGAGTTTCCAGGTAAGTTTTTTGAGTTTTAATTGGTGTTTCAATCATTCTTTGCATGATTTGATTGTGAATAACATGTTTTGGTGATTTTGAATGTTTATTGGCGTGATTAATGGCATGTTTTAAGTGATTAAATGATGTTAATATGCTCTGTATATGCGTTTTCTATTTCTAACATGTTTCTGCAGTATTAATTAAATCACGGGTAAGATATGAGATTATTTGGTGTTTATATGAATTTTCTATGAATATTTATTGGTTTTAATGCATAAAAATTGCATCTTTTGAGGGGAAATATATGTTTTGATGTGTTTTGATGTATGCTAACATGTTCTGGAATTGATAGGAATGTTTTTAGGCTTAGAACGTTTGATTTTGGCATTTAAATCATCTGCATATAGCATTTTTCTGCATTTTCTCATGTTTTTCTGCATTTTCTTTGGATCTGTGCTTACACTAGCGTTATGCCAGTTGAACTGGCGTTGGGAAGCCTACAACGCCAGTCCTACACTGGCATTGGAATGTTGAAGTGGCATTGGGGCTATTTTGGCTTTAAAAAAATGCTTTTCTCGTGGAATTAAGCGACGAGGTAAGCTTCTGATTTTTCTTGGGTGCATGAAAAATGGTTAATGATGCTCATTTGGTAATGAAATAGACTAAAATAAGTTAGAAACTGAGGTTGTGTTGTTTGTTGCTAATACGTGCTTTAATCACCTTTTGCATGTAATTTGATTTTTGATCATATTTGGTAAATTTGTTAAAATGAATCTTGCTTGTTAATAATAGAAACTGAGTTTTTATAAATGTATAATGCATGTAAAATGTAAGATTTGTTTTGCTTTATTCGCTTTGATATAACTGCCATAGAGGAAATCAAGGTTAGAATAATTCTAGAAGTGGCTAGTAAGAATCACGCCCTAAGAATGCAGTAGTCCGATCACAGAATCTTTGGGGTCAATGTGTCTTTGCATTCTTAGGGGAATTGAGACGTACACCATGTAAGATATTCCTGATGCCGGTTCAGGTGGCGACTCACTATTAGCTCATTCATGCTAAACGCATAGTGCCACAATCGTCAATCAGGCTGGGACTACTTAGGAAACCCCTATTTGTCTACAGTGTGATAATGACATTGTGAGATGGTTGTGGAAAACAATGTAGTGGATATGTCAATGTGTGTGTTATTGATATTGTACTTGATTATGTTGATGATAGCGTGATAGTTATAATGTGATATGGTAGTGAAAGATATTACAGTTAAGCTACCAATTATGTTGCGTTATTGATATTGTGATATAAATGCTAAAAAAAAAATACCTGATTTATGTGAATTGTGATGTGTTGGTCATATGATGAAAAGGTTACTGTTGATGGTGCAATTAATATGCATGTTGATTATATATATATAAAGAATAATACAATGTGGAACAATATTATATTAGAGGAGGAAATGAGATCGATAGATGTATTAAATATTAATATTCAATAATCACGTGTAAAATGTATATAATTGATGATAGTGAGACATCATATGTGGTGATTTGTTTGGTGTGCTTGTTGTATTTTTATGTTATGATAAATTAATATTGTTGGCCTTGTGGACCCCAATGTTCTAATAGTGATTTTGATGATACAAAACATTATATAATACTAATATGTTTGCTAAGTGTTTTTCTAGGTAATTGATGTAGTGCAAGTATATGAGAGTTGATAAAGAGGATAAGGAGGAAGTAATAGAAAGTGTATGTAGTTTGTGAGAAATGTCAAAGCTCATAAATAGGGATGTAAATGAGTTGGGATCGACTCGAAAAATTCGAGCCGAGCTCAAGCTCGAGCTACTCGAGTATATTCTCGAGCCGAGCTCGAGTATATTCTCGAGCCGAGCTCGAGTATCAGTTAAGAAGGCCTGTCAGGCTCGCGAGCCTAAACAGGCTTCCTTTTATTTTATATATATATATATATATATATATATAAACAGGCTTCTATATTGAACTCGAGCCTACTCGAGTCGAGCTCGATCTCGAGTTTTTCTTAATTAATTTTAATTTATTTATTGAAATATCTTTTTATTTTTTATATTCGAGCCTAATCAAGCCGAGCTCGAGTAGCTTGAGTATAGGTCAAGCTCGATCTCGAGCTTGAGAATTGAAGCTCGTCGAGCTTGAGCTCGAGCTCAAGCCTGAATAAGGTACTCGAACTTAAGCTCAAGTCTGGCATTATCCAGCTCGGCTCGACCCGTTTACACCCCTACTCATAAGTTGATGAAATTTTTAACTGTGATGATGAAGAATGGTCATGAGCTTTGTGAGTGGATATGTGCTTGGATAGGTTCAAGTGTTATCCTAAGAAAACACTTGGGTTAAGGGCTAGCTTAAGCTTATAAGTGAACATTAGCTTAGGTGGATAGGTGTAAGTGTGAACCTAATGAAAACACTTGGGAAAAGGTGAGATATTCGAGTTTAAAAGCTTAGGATGTGATTTGGAAAGTTTGATAATGGTTAAGGTTGATTGGAAAATCAAGCTTTGAAGAAAACCAAAGAAGCCAATAGTGGGACTACACACTAAATCCATTTTTGGAGTAGATTTCAGCACATCTATTGAGATGCTATATGGTCTAATTATATATTGATGGAAAGCTATAGATGTCTACTTTCTAGATCAAAGACTAGAATTCAATGTGGAGCATTATTTTGGGAGTTATAGATTTTTAAGTGAATTATGCTCTCGATTGAATACGGAAGATTGTGCACATGAGTCAAGTTCAAAATGACATTTTATGGAGTTGTAACCCTGGAAGTCTAGTTTCATATGACTTTTGAATCACATCAAAAGGAATTGTAGTTTGGGAGAAAAGGCAGTTGGAGTGAGAAGTGCTCGAAATATCAAATCCCCAAAATGTCTTGATTTTTTAGGGCATGAAGATTGTGGAACTGAAAAAATTTTGTGAGATACAAAGTTGTAGCAAAATATCTAAAGACATCACCATTAAAATTTCAGAGCATTTGGAGTTCTCTACAAGAAGTTATGAGTGTCGTAAAATCACAAGCGGGACTAGAAATTTTGCATGTGCAACCAAAGTTCTAGAAAGTATCCGAGAATCCTGAAGGATCAGGCGCAGACGCAACAGAGGCCATCATGCACAGGACGGGGAGCCCTGACAGCCCCAACGATCATATTTTGAAGTATTTGTTGGAGATTTGAATGTCACCACTCCAACCGGTACTTCGCGCACGTGACGGGCACTCTGAGAAGCCAAAAAACAGCCCAAAAAAAAGTGGAGTTTGATGGGGAAGTGTAGCCAATGGTCATAACTCTTTATGAGCCTATAAATACCCATCAAAATAAGTATTTTGGAGTAACAACCACCTCCATAATGCTCTCATCAAATCTTTCAAACATTGAATTAATTTCTTTGTAATTTTTGCATATTTTGGTTATGTGTGGGTAGTCAGAACTCTAGAGCATTTGTTGCTTGGGTTGAGTTATCTTTCTACCTTGTACTAGTGTCAATCTTTGTAAGGGTTAGGAAACACTAGGGTTGGGTTTGGTGTTAGCCTTAGTAAACACTAAGTTGTGAGTTAGCTTAGCAAAACTCTCTTGTGAATGTTTGGTGTTATCCTTGTAAACACTAGGTTTGGTGTAAGCCTTGATAAACACTAGGTTGTTTGAGTTAGCCTTGTAAAACTCATTTGTAAAGATTGAAGATAGCCTTAGAAATCTTCATTGTAAAGGTCGTGAGATAGCCTTTGAAATCTCACATTGTCAAGGTTGGAGACAGCCTTGTAAAGCTCCTTGTAATCCTTGGTGGATAGTGGAACCCCAAATTGTGTATTTAGGTGAGTGGATGTAGGACAAGTTGGGTCCGAACCACTATAAATCTTTATGTTCTTCTTCTCTTCCCTAATCCATTCTTGAAGCAATTTTTTATTTTCTATTCCCACCAATTCACCCCCCCCCCCCCTCTTAGGTTTTACAATTGGTATCATAGCCTTGTTTCTTATTTCTACCTTAATTGGGAGTCAAAGATAAACCATGGGGAATGAAGGTGGATTGTATGGTCTCAAGCCTTCTTTTGATGGTGGTGACTTTGCACTTTGGAAGATTAAAATGCAATGTTACCTTGATAG
>CANYLF011162883.1:0-15816 GCA_948193215.1 Bocquillonia castaneifolia
TACAATGTGAGATTTCATAGGCTATCCCACGACCTTTACAAGGAGATTTAACAGGCTATCTCCAACCTTTACAAAGAGAATTTCACAGGCTCTCTCTAAACCTAGTGTTTACCAAGGTTTACACCAAACCTAGTGTTTACAAGGCTAACACCAAACTTACCCAAGTGTTTCCCAATCCTCACAAAGATTGACACTTGTACAAGGTAGAAAGATCACTCAACCCAAACAACAAATGCTCTAGAGCTCTAACTACCCACACACAATAAATTCACAAATGAATTTATTTACAAAGAAATTTAGAAAATAATTTGCAAGAGTTTTGGCTATCTTAGAATGTGTGTTATATTGTTAAACACAATTAAGAGGGGTATTTATAGCCATAAACCCCAAAATCTAGCTGTTGGAAATAGTTAAAAATGGTTTCCAATGGATAGTAGACTTTTTGAAAAAAGTCATGGTTATCCTTAAGTCGAGGGCATGGAATCCTTGTCGCGGGCGCGAAATTTGAAAAGTTATTGAACAGTAACTTTGTCTTGGGATCAAGCGACGCTCGTGGGAGAGAAATTATTTTCGTGGGCGTGACAAACTTGCATAGATAATGATGTGGCTACTGATTCTTTGATCACCACTTCACGTGGGCAAAATCTCAGTTCATGGGTGCGACCAACCTTCTTAGATAAGGCTGTGGCTACTAGAACTTATATTTGAATTTTGCGAGTGTGATATAGATACCGCGGTCACGAAGCACATCTTTAGGTTGTGCTTGTGAATATGCAATCATCAATCGCGGGGGCGACAAATTTTATCGAGGTCACGATATTTCTGATCACGGAGGTGATCTTCCTTTCGCATGCTCACTTAGAATTAGAAGTTTCAGCACTATCTAGAACACTTTGTCACGGGGGCGATGGCTAAAATTGCGGGGGCGACTGAGTTTCAAAAAGAAACAGAAGTTTCAGCACTATCTAGAACACTTTGTCATGGCCATGATTTTTTTCATCGCGAGGGTGATAGTTGTTTCCCGGGTGTGATTTATGGGTCCAAAACATTTTCATCGTGTCAACTCAACTTTAATCAATTCTGCACACTTGACAACTTTGTTATACATATAATTAGGGTTGTTAAGCTCAAAATAATATAGATTGAAGGTGCTTAGGCCAACAATCTCCCCCTTTTTGAGTTTGACAACCAAAAATAGAAATAGTGTGTGGACAGAGCGCCCGGGACGCGTTGTTACCGCTGCCCGTCGGTTGGTGTCCAATAGCAATGGTGACCTACTCACTAAAAGGATTTTTAATTTTTATGAAAATCGTGGAGTCGCTATCCGAATTGCTTCTTCAGGATCACCTAGTGATTAACAAACAGGTAGATTCCTTTTCGGGAAAATCCCATTCATCATCACACCAGATGATTTCTGGGTTTGGAATGAGTCATCCATACTTGGGGCAATTTCCCATTTAATTAAATAATGAGGTCATTATTTCCTACTAGAGACAAACAATATAAAGCGATAAATCTCTTGGAAAGTAGGATACAGTGAATGGGCGCGTCTAATATTGTTTCTAATCAAATTTTAGACATTGAGTCCGTTATATTTAACCCTGATTAATTGAATGCTGATGGCTGTATCAGTGGGTTACTATTTATTTTAATGGTGGTTAGCTAAGTGGATTATTTCCTTATTTATTTACAGACAAAAAATCCACAATTAGTTTCTAAATCATTTTTATATTTTTTTGGGTTAATATTTGCACATTAATTTATTTATCATGTTGCCGAAATATTTGAATGACAGTAATATACATACACCCTTAAAGAAAGGAAAGGTGAAATGAGTTTCTACCATTTTATTGTACTTATTACCGGGTTAATTGATTAAGTATTCAATTAATTATTTACAAACAGATCTAGGTGATTTATATAAAAAAAATCATAAAGAAATCTTACCGATCGATCGATTCAACGCGAAGAGTTCGAGCCGACCGACCTTGAGGCTTTAATTGATTTATTGCTCCGAAGCCTTTATTTCCATCTCTGTATTGTGAAAGTCCGGCCGGACCTATGGACATTCGGCCGAAAGAGCATTTAAATTTAAGCAAGCAGGTAGGACACCCGGGAGCAGCATAAACGTCCGACTGGACGTTTGCGAGGATCCAGACGGATTTTTGATCATCCGGCTGGATCTATAATCCGTCTTCCCCAAACTTCTTCTTCTATATTTTTATATTTTCTTACAGATACACAATATATTAGCTAATGATAATTCATACATAATCTTAAAGATCAATTTTGGATGGTTAAAACAGATTATAACAACAACTAAAAATTTAAAAAAAATGACGTGGTGAAATTTTGAATGTGGTGGCAGGGGCTTCAAACTTGAATACAAACAGTTCTACATCCTCCTAACTTCACACATAACTCATATATGTGGTTAGAATATGAAACACAATTAGTAAGAAAAATATGTAAAAGTTACACAATATAAGCAAAAAAAAGTATGAAAATAAAAGAAAATGTAGAATCTGAATAAATGGATGATCTATAGATGACTAGTTTCCCTCAGAATTAAGGTTAGTTACCGCTTCGTGTAGGAAAATGAGTTGATGAATTGTTCTAAACCAAAGAAGCTAGTTGGCCGAAAAATTATTTTCTGTTGCCTTTTTTTCTGTCTCCAAAATCCCCCCTTTCTTCTTCATCTTATCTTATTTATAGTCATGATATTAGGGTTTTCTTGAGAAGAATCTGCTTTTCTTTAGTGGGGTGAGGTGTGACCGATCACCTTCATCACCCTTTGTCAAATCGTGCAGACGCTCCTTTTTTTTTTTAAAGGAATAATGAACATCCGGCTGGACCTATGAACATTCGGCCGGATGTTCATTTTGGGCCTGGTGTTTTTTGGGCTCAAAATGATTTTCTAGTTTATGCGGGCCGTATTTAAGGTTCGATCAAATATTTAAACACTTGTTCGGACCCTAAATTAGGCCAAAAACATATTTTGAAATATTTAGCACATTTGAAATAATTTTTATTTATTTTCTTCAACTCATTTTTACAAGAAATTGGGTAACACAGTGGTCCAAACTAGACCGTATTCATCACTAGGCTCCCGGGCTGCTTCCACATACCTGCATCCAAAACTTCAGTGTCTACAGTTTGCCCCCACTTTGTCAGAGTTTAGCAATGTTGGATAAACATGAATAAACGAACGTCAAAGCAAACAAACATAAACAAACCTATCAAAAGGATACAGTCTGTATTTTTGGCTCGGGGTTCGATAGTCGTCGCCAATAAGTGGGAGACAGTCTAACTCCCTAGATAGTCGTCATTGATATATTGGAGGTAGTCCATCTCCGTAGATAGTCATCTCCGATAAATGCGAGGTAGCACGTCTCCGAGGTAGATAGTCTTCTCCGATAAATTGAAGGTAGTACATCTCCGAGGTATTGAAGGTAGCTCGTCTTCAGAACCTAGTGTGCAAGCCTGGACACCAAAAATCTAGGATGCCCTCGACCGACTAGATAAGAAATTCTAAACTTTCAATAGTCCAGGCAGACATTGAGATAGGATTGGAAAACTTCGTCTGTTATCGGTTATTACTTTAGTGCTGTTGAGGCACAACTTTTCTTGTGAAATGACTCGTTCGTCAATTGGAGCTTCTAGAAGTGTTTTACCTGGCATTGGCTATTTTAGAAATTCATTCATAGGGTATTGAGGTAACCTGAATTTTCTGGTCATGTTTTCTCATTGTTTTGAATTTTTCAAGATTCTATCATCCTTTGTCGGAATTCTCATCTGGAAGTTCAGAAAAATTATCTAAAATGTCTGGAGCCTGCTTGTCACAAATTTCTTTCAATTTTTGGATCTCATTGTTGGATTTGAATTTTGAGGGACCAAAATGGAAATTTGGCCCCCCATTATACTTTGAGAAACCGCCACTTCCCCCATTTAATTCTCCTTCTGCTTTTTGATTTCTCTCTTTCTCACTTATTCTCTCATTAATTCTTCATTAACTCATAAGATCTCTTCATACTCTTCTTACTTACACTATTCTCTTTACCACTTTTCAATTTTTTTATTTTCTCTCTTCTCTTCTCTCTATTCTTTTCCCTCCCTTTCGTTTTCTTCTCATTTTCCTTTCAAAATGGCTAATTTGCCAACGGAGGAGAATCCAGACGTTCCAGAGGCTGCTCAACCAATCATAGACCCTCTAAATCCTTTCGAGGACCGTTCTTGCTCTATTTATGCGGTGGATGAGTGTGTCTTTATTTCGGATTCATATGGATTGTAGAGAGGAGCATAAATTAAACCCTTGACGAATCTAGGCGCACAAATCGGCTGTTATGCTTCACTACAAGTAGGTCTTCATTGCCCAGCGGTTCATTCCAAGTTTTGGCTGCTGTTGTGGATTCAGTGCAATTTTCGAACACTTGGACTGTCATTACAGGTCCGGCCGGATGTTTGAACATCCGTCTGGATGTTCACGATGTCCTGGCAGTCTATTTTTCACCTGTTTGCCTTGCTTCTGGTGTCTTTTATGCTTAAATGATTATTTTCATGCTCAGTGATGATTTGTGATGTATTATATATTATGGGTGCTAGTGAATTGAATGTATTTAGTGAAATGATGATGTCATGACCAAATGCTCAAAACTAGGCTTTGAATGATTGTTTGCATGTCTACTGATGATTGCAGTGTATTATGTTCCTTGTGTGTTGGTAATTTGGATGGTTTTTATGAATATGCATTGTGGTAGCCAACTATTTGGAATTAGGACGTAATCATTCGGCCAGATGATCAGTGAACATCCTGCCGGATGTCCAATGATGCTGCCGGAGGTTTATGTCCACTGAATCCTTAGCCTGTTTACTTTGGATTTGTGACCTATTTCTTTGTGTTTTCTCATGTGATGATGTTTGAATGATGCTAAGTGCAATGCTAGTGCATTCTCGACCCGTTTGTCGTATTCAAATCATCTAGTTGTCCAAAACTTTATTCATTTAGAACTGTTATCGTATCATAGGCTATTTAAGACTGTGAATGTAATGGAATGAATGTGTTGGAACTGTTTTCCATCTTTGGTGAGTGTTTGTGCCTTTATCCAAAACTCGTTCGTTTCGAATTGTGCTCGTAGCATGAATTGTGAATTTAACACTCGTTCGTGCTTTGTGTTATGGATTGACTTGTCGTTGTGTGTGCAAATGCATGTTTTACTTACAATGAGTATTTTACTTGCAGAGAGGATCTGCCACGAGCTTTTCCCAATCAAGGAATTTATACTGTCAGGGACCGTGTCCGTTGTTCTAGGCTTGATACATTTGTGCTGGTGCTTCCGGATCAGTTGGTTCATGTTGACCGGGCCACTACTTATGCTCTGATGGAGAGTTGGATGTGCATTACTCATACCTTCCATCTGCCGTGCGGGGAGTACACATTTACACCTGGGGCGTTTGCTGCAGTCACTGGTGTTAGGTGTGCAGGTGAGCGGATCTCTTTTGACGGTGCCCCGTACTATACCTCTATGGTAGAGAGCAATGCATATTTCCTTCGGATGTTTGGATTTATGCCTCTCTATCATGATAATGACACCAGGATCGTCTGTTCTGGTATGCTAGAGTGGCTTGCACTGCTCATTGAGGAGGGTCCGGATGGGATCAGGAAATATAGGGATCCTGTGGATGAGGTGGGCCGTGATCAGATGGCCAGAATCATCCTGTTTCACTTATTGTCGAGCACATGATTTAGCAACAAGACCAGCAGCTTTTGGATTCACTTCGTACCTCTTCTTAGGGACTTTGACGCCATGAGGCGTTATGACTGGGGGTCTGCTGCCCTGGCTTATTTGTACTCCTGTTTGGATAGGTTTTCCAAGGGGTACAAGAAGCTGAATGGGTTCTGGCATGCAGTGCAGGTAAATATTCTGACTTTGGCTTGTTCTTTGGTCTATCTTCATTTTTGTTGCTAACCTTTGTTGTTCTTTTTGCAAATATGGGCTATAGAGATGGGCATGCTGAAGAACTTTCGCCCTATAGCAGTTCGCGGGATCCTTCCTTCATTGAGGTGATGGGGTGCCTCTAGCAACACGACCCTGTAGATGACCCTGGCGGACCACAGGAAGGTTTTGAATGAGCTGACCCACACTTCAGAGGATGTGAGTATCTTTTTGCACTTTCTTACTTATTTCAGTTTCACACTCTGACTTGGATGGTCTTTTCTGGTATCTTCACTTTGATTAGATGGGTGATCTGGATAGATTCCCTGAGTATGTCCTTGCCTCCATGGAGAAGGATGATGAGCGAGTCCTGCTGGAGGGTTCTGGCTGCAGGATGTGGTTCCTTGGTAAGAGAGTCATCGACCAGTGCTCAGAGGTTCAAAGGGAAGCTGTCCCTCAGGATCCTCCCCAGAACATGTTCTGGACCCATCGCTTAGCGGAGGGCTATGTGGCTCGCTGGATTACCGGTAAGGATTGCCTAGACTTCATTGTTGAGGATTCTTCCTACCTCAATTTCTTGGGTGGTTCCTGTCTGCCTGCTCTTCCTTTGCCCATGACGAGGGCTATTACTATAAGTATCAGTCTGATTTTTGAATTCTTCCTTCTTGCTTGGTGGTTGGTTCTGAATTTCTTACAGTTTTTCCAGGCCAGGAGAGCTGTGATCAAGCTCCCGAAGAACATTAGGGGCTTGATTCTGTTGGGAGGCGATGAAGGTGGTCATGTAGGCTTCTCGACTGTTAGGGCCCAAGTTGGTAGATCTGCTGCTAGAGAGAGCCCAGCGGGTAAAGGCTCTGCTTCCTCGAGTTAGAGGGGTGGCATAGATGTGGGCCAGGTCACATCTTGTCCTCTTTCGACCTTCACCTGCTGTACCCCTAGTGGTATCACAGATTAGGTCATTGAGCCTTCCTTAGAGCACCGTATGGTAGTGCCTCCTGGTGTTACATATGTAAGTATGTTGTGATTGTTTCCTTGTCACTTACTTTTGAACTTTCGACATTTGGAATTCTCATGAATTTTATTTGTTACAGGTCCCTGTTGATGATGCTTATCAGCTGGCTGGCATGTTTCAGGCATGCAAGTTCATAGCGGTGGGACTGTGCAACACTTGGTAGGCCCGAGTGACTGAACTAGAGGTGAAAATTGCTAGTTTGAGAGCTCAGTTACATAGGAGGGCCACTAAGACTGGGTCCACAGCTGAGGAGGCTTCTTCGAGTAGTAGTAGTGACGATGATCAGACTCAGTTTGAAAGGAGAATCCGCCCTAGGCAGGATTGAGCACTTTTATTTCTGAAACATTGTTGTTGCATTGGGCACTTGTTTGGCCTGTTGTTTTGAATATTTTTGACACTTTACAGCTGTGCTTTCACGGAGGTAGCTTTTATTTGGCCCTATTATGCGTGTATGCACATGTTGAAATGTTTTAGATGCCTAATATTGTGATTATGTTTTTATGAAAATGCCATTATGCCTATATGTTTGTCTTTATATACGAGCATGCATGTGACTATATGTTTATGAGAATGCCATAATGCCTATATATTTGCCTTTCTACGTGAGTATGTACGTGCATGCATGAGAAATGAGTGAATTTTTAGCCTTCTTCACATCGTGAACATCCGGACGGATGTTTAAAGGTTTGGTCGGATGTTCAATTATCCGGTCGGATCATCAGGCCGCTGCTGTCATTTGCTTCACCAGGTGTTACGCCACTCATTCATCTCTTCTTGTTTCTGCTAAAGGCCTACTTTTTCATGTTTGCCAACTCATAATCTAATGAGAGGTGCCCTCAATCTCCATGCATGCAACCTGTCTATTATTTAAGAGTTGTTTTCTTTTTCCTGTGCCCGCAGCCTTTTATTTCTTCTCTTGCTTTTTCTCATTTCTGCTTGATTTTGCTCTATCTTATCTAGTTTCTATGAGGGGTATGGCTCTTGATGAACACTTCCTTAGGAATACTGCTAAGTGTTGGAGCCACCGAGATCATGTGTTTCGTTTCAATGACGTTGAAATATGCCCTCTGCCTGAAGAATTTGCTGCTATTCTAGGTAAAAGTTATACTCCCTCTTCAATTCCTGGAGCTTTGCCCAGCCTAGAGTTGAATTTTCCTGCCTTCAAGGTTCCACTTTTTGACTTGCCACCCCGGGCCCTACTGGCTTACTCGAATCATGGAATGCTGAGACTGCCTGAGTTGCTGGAGAACTATAAACATGAAACCATTGGCTGTTTTGCTTGGCGAAGAATCCTTGCCTTTTCCTGTCATTCTGGCTGAAACATTCATCGGCTTGGATAGTTTTTCTTAGGGTGGTCGGTTTAAGGGTAGTCCTATGTTTTTACAGGTAAATGGCGGATTTATTATTATTGCTATTACTATTCTCATGGCTGTTTATTATTATTATTATTATTATTATTGGTGGTTGTTCATTATTATTATTATTATTATTGCTGTTTTTGGGATTATTTATTATTATTATTATTATTATTATTATTATTATTATTATTATCATCATCATCATTATTATTATTATTTGACTGTCAATGTGGAAGATTTGCCTGAGGGAAAGGTTGGCCCTTTTGGAGATTCCTAGGAGTTTGAACCCCTACACGCCTAGGCAATTGATGACCCGTCATTTTTCTCGCACTGCACTTAATCTGACAGAAGCTGAATGGGATGACTTTCTGAATAACAGATAGGAGGATGATATCCGCTGGCATTGCCCATGGTGGTCCCTGACAGAAGTGACAGTAGAGCTTTTTAACATGTGTGTTCCATTGGCCAGACTGCACCTTTCCAGTTTCTACACCCTATCTAGGCTCTGTCGCCAATACAGGCAAGGTTAACACATCACACCTATACTACCTAACTTTGAGAGCTCTCCCCTGCAGCCCCAGTTGCTTGATCGGATCCTGCGGGGGTGGGGCGGTAGATGCCGACTTATTAATGTGACTTTTCATAGTAATATTTTGACTGGTGACTTTTACAAGGCCTAGGTTGTGCTGCAAAATCATGAACCATCCGTCTCCCGCTCCAGGGACATGACTACCCTGTATAATGCAAGCAGAATGCAGTATGGAAACACTAGGCGTTAGGTGGTCTCATATCCGCCCTTTGCCAATGCTTTAGGAATGTTTTCTTTTCAAGCAGATGTACACATTTCACTGTTATCATAAATAAGATAATGTTTATCAATAATTCTGTTTTATTAATGTAATGCACTCTTTTATTTACAAAAGCATAATGTACTGATCACGCATAATATGCCCCCTGTTACCAACTGTCCTTCACGGGTTTTCCAGTTGGAAATTTTCTCTCAAATCATCATTCATCATTTTTTTTCTCTTTTTTTTTACTATTTTTTCAGAGGTAGTATTTCTTCAGCCTGTCCATGTTGATGGGTTGAGTGAATTCATTACCCTCCAAATTTGAAATCCTGATTACCCCCTTTGGTAAGACTTTCACAACCATGTACGGACCTTCCCAGGTTGGTTTGAACTTGCCTCAGGGATCTAAAGGAACGGGCCTGGCCTACTTCAAGACCTAGTCTCCTTTAATGGCACGGGGCTTGATGCTCTTATTGAATGATCTGGCCATCCTCCGATGGTACAATTGTGTATGGTAGAGGGCTTTCTTTCTATTTTCCTCCAGGGATAAAAGCTATCTGTACTTTTTCTCTGCCCACTTAGTCTCTGGAAACTGTGATTCTAGCACTACCCGAAGTGACCTGCATTGCATTTCTATCGGAAGCACTGCTTCTTCCCTATACACCAAAGCGAAAGGTGTTTGCCCTGTTGCACTTCCGATGGTGGTGTTGTATCTGAAAATGGCATATGGTAATTGCTCTGACCAATCTTTGTATGTTTTGACCATCTTTGCTAGTATTTTTTTGACAGTCTTGTAGCAGCCTCAACAGCCCCATTGGCTTGCGGTCTATAAGGAGATGATCTGTGGTGCTCTATGCCATTCTCTCTTAGAAAGTCAGCTGTTCCCCCTTGAAACTGTACTCCGTTGTTTAACACTATGTGATGAGGGAGCCCAAACCTGCATTTGATCTTCTTAGCTAGGAATTCTATCATGCTGTGCGCAGTAACTGCTGGGAGTGAGATAGCTAAGTACTTAACTGCCATAATGATATATTTATGACCATTGAAGGCACTAGGTTTTATGGTTCCCATGATGTCAATTCTCCAAGCAGAGAAAGGCCACGGGGAAGCAATATTGTGTAATTCTGATGGTGGGATGTGAATCTGATCTCCGCATATCTGACAGCTGTGGCACTTGTGAACAATTCTGATGCAATCTTTATCCATGGTATCCCAGTAATAGCCTTGCCTCTGAATCTTCAATGATAATACAGGCCCACTCATATAAGGCCCACAAACTTCTACTTGAACTTCATTCATGATCTCATCAGCTTCTTCTTTTGTGGCACATCTAAGAAGTACTCCAGCAGGTGATCTTTGGTACAACACACCTTTGTGGAAAGTGTAGTTTCTGGAGTGGAGTCATATGGCAAAGCGTTGTTTACTTGTTGCTCCCTTCGGGTACTCCCGTGTCTTTAGGTATCTTAAGACATCATAGAACCAAGGCTTTTCTTGGGGCCCAGTAGAGCACACTATCTCCTCCCTTAGGTAACATGGCTGTCTAACTTTTGTCATTACCAAAGGCTTCATCTGTACCTTGCTAGGATCCTCCCATATTGAGGCGAGTGTGGCTAGAGCATCAGCCATTTGGTTTTCTCCCCTTAGTAAGTGAAACATGTTGCATTTCTGGAAGTAGCTTTTGACCTGCTGTAGGTGTTCAACGTACGACTTCAATTTTTCATCTCTGACTTCCCATTCATCTGTCGCTTGACTGAAGACCAACTTTGAATCCTCATAGACTAAGATTTCTTTAGCTCCTGCTGAGCTTGCAGATTCTAATCCGAAGATGCACGCTTCATATTCGGCCATGTTGTTGGTGGCTGGAAATTCTAACTTCTTAGCAAGTGGAATCTCCTACCCTGTAGGTGTTATGAGTAGTACACCTATCCCTACTCCTTTATGGTTTACTACTCCATCAAAGTACAAAATCCATCCCTGAACTTCTATTGCATTAAGTCCTTAGTCAGGGAACTCAAATTTGAATTGCTCCTCTGACTCTTTTCGATTGAGAGCTAATAATTCAACGATTGTTCGCTCTTTGATTATCTTCTTGGTCGTGTACCAGATGTTAAACTCAGTCAATAGCACTAAGCATTTAGCCAGCTTCCCAATTAGAACAGGGGCTTCATACAAGTATCGTAGAGGATCGATCTTTGGCATAACTTCCACTTAGTAGGACTGAAAGTAATGTCGAAGCTTGCGAGTAGCCCAAATGACATCAAGACAAGTCTTCTGGACTACATCATACTTGACCTCGTAGGACAACAACTTCTTACTGAGGTAGTATACCGCATGCTCTATCCCTGTTCCATCTACTTGGGCTACCATTGCACTAATGGGTTCCTCTTCTAGTGCCATATATAAGATCAGTGGTCTCCCAGCTTTAGAAGGTTGCAATATCGGTGGATTGGACAAGTACTGTTTTATCTTCTTAAATGCCTCCTGGCAACTAGAATTCCACTCTTTGGGCTGGTTCTTCCTCAATAGCTTGAAGATGGGATCACAGATCATGGTTAACCGTGGTATGAACCTGCTAACATATTGGATTTTCCCTAGGAATGCTCTGACTTGTTTTTCTATTTTTGGGGGTGGCATTTCCTGAATAGCCTTGATTTTGTTTGGGTCCACGTCTATCCCCTTACGACTGACTATGTGCCCCAACAGTTTGCCTTCCATTACCCTAAATACACACTTTACTGGATTTAGTCTCAGCTTATATCTGGCTGCTCTTGCTAAGAATTTTTCTGGGGCATCAAAATGTTGCTCCCGAGTAGGGGATTTAACCATCATGTCATCTATGTAGACCTCCACTTCCTTGTGCATCAAGTCATGGAACAAGGTAGTAGCCATCCTCTGATATGTTGCCCCTACATTTTTGAGTCCAAATGGCATCACTGTGTAGCAGTAAGTACCGTATTCTATCATAAAAGACATCTTCATCTTATCGATAACAGCCATCATGATTTGGTTGTATCCGGAATACCCATCCATAAAAGAGTACATTGCACTGGCCACTGCACTGTCAATAAGCACATCAATGTGAGGAAGAGGAAAATGGTCCATTGGTGATGCCCTATTCAGATCTCTGAAATCCACACACATTCTGACTCTGCCATCTTTCTTAGGAACTGGGACAATGTTGGCTAACCACTCTGGGTATTTAACCACTTCTAGGAACTTTGCCTTCAATTGCTTGGCGATCTCCTCTTTAATCAATTGTGCCCATTCTGGTCGCAATCTCCTAAGCTTCTGCTTGACTGCCTTCTTGTTGGGATCAATAGGAATGAATTGTTCTGCTATGCTTCTATCAACCCCAAGCATGTCTGCGTAGGTCCAAGCGAATACCTCCTTCCATTTTTTAAGGACATGTTCAAATCTCACTCTCTCTTTAGGGGTCATATTAGACACGATCAGTATTTCTTGTGTTATTTCCTTTATACCTAAATTGAATGCATTTTTTTTGTACAGAATTAATGTTAAACATGCTCATGATATGATTAATGAAATGCACAGTGCCATCAAGATGAGCATCACACAAGTAAGCAAAGTCGGTTTTTATATCATTGACCTTGTAAACAAACACTTACTCCTCCTCAAAAAGGTCAGGAGTTATTACATCGACAGAATAGATATGTTCCATAAGTGCATCATAAATAAAAGTATCAACATCAGAATAGCCCAGTTGGGCAGCAGCCTCCTTGTCATCTTCTGCCTTTACAACAGCTTCCTTGTCATCTTCAGCCTCTTCTTGAATTGCCAATGCCTTCATTTTAGCAGCCAGATTCTTAGTGATAAGTTCTTCTAGGATCAAAACAGAGCTCTTGTTACTTGCAGCTTCCTTCGGCGTCTTTTGAGCTTCTGGGACAAAGCATTCATACAAACCTCCCTTCTTGATAAAACTCTGCTTCCCCTTCTGTGAAGGCTCTCTGGTGTATCCTAAACCATTGCGAGTAGTCTGAGTTTTGAAGTTTGGAAGTGTAGTAACTCCTTGTTGGCTCTTTCCTAGCCCGAGGCCCGGGAGGTAGATCATCTTTTGAAGCATGAAATTGACTTACGGGCCCATCTGTTCTTCTCTGATTCCCATGATCTGAAACCTGATAGGGAAAATTTCATCCCTAGGTGCAGCCTGCAGCACTGCTATTGACTGGATCGGCTTAGCATTAACAGTCAAAATGCCTGCCTCATAAGGGAATTTGACCTTCTGGTGAAGTGTGGACAAGACCCTTCCTAGGGAATGAAACCACGGTCTGCCCAACAGAACTACAAAGGTCATAGGAATATCTAAGACAGTAATGTTTACCTCGGATTCAATCGAACCCACTTTGATCATAGTAGTGAAGGTACCTTCTACACTCCTCTTTGAGTCATCATATGCTCGGATGACTAAATCGGATGGCTGTAAGTCAGCAGCTGAAACTCCTAGCTTAGGAAGGAGCTTTGATGGGCAGACATTGATAGTAGATCCATCATCAACAATAACAAATGATGTTCTTTTGCCATTAACCTCAGCAGCAATGTATGAAGCCTTGTTGTGCTCCTGACCCTCCAGAGGTAGATCCTCATTAGAGAATGTAATCTCACCCATCCTCCTATCCAACATCAGCCCAACCATGTTCTCAGGTGAAACATCCTCAGGAACTTTGATCTTGGATAGTGCAGCCACTAAAGCTCTCCCGTGCGACTCAGAATACACCAACACATCCCAGATGCTTGCATTGGCTTTGGTTTTCTTCAACTGTTCTGTTATTAGGTCTTCTCTGACCTCTACAATATCTTTCTCTATCTCTAAGATTGGACCATTCCTCCGATGACTAGATTCTGGGATGTCAGGATCTTTCCTCAAATAATCTCTGCCACTCCAGGTGACTTGTAACAAGGAATCATCGTTCTAAGTCAAATGGAAAGTATCTACTAGCTCTGCTTCATCTTCGCTGGAGGAATACTAGGCATTAAACATATACACATTTCTGACTTGCTCAACAAGACTCATCTGTAGCTTGTAAAGGCCAGTCAAATCTCCTAACTATGGAAGTTCTTCCCTCAAATGTTCTATATAGCTGGCAGCCACATTCGTCAAGGTAGAGTCAAACTCGAAAGAACTAAAACCTCAGCTTCAGAAAAACCAAATTCAATAAACATATTTTGGTTAGGGGGAGGCACTCTGTGGTAGTTTGGTAAAGGGTTGTGTTTGGTACTAGGAGGTCTGTTGTCTGGGTCGGTGATCTTGCTTGTCTTGATTAGATCTTGGATAGAGTGTTTAAGTTTGAGATAATTATCAGTAGAATGTCCGGGGGTTTGGTGGAAATTGCAAAAGGCATCAGGGTTGTAACCAGGTGAGTTTTGGTTGGGTAGGAATCTAGCTGGTTCTGGTTTGAGTAGGTTTTGTCTCCCTAGTCTCTCGAATACTTTGGATAGTGGTTGATTGAAGTTGGAAAATTTCTGGTTGGTGATTACTCGGTTTACATATGTGGTTTTAGTGCTTGAGGGCCAGCTATATGTGGCTTTTCCCTTCTGGTTCCTCTTTTTTTCTGACTCTATCTCCTCGCATTGTAACCCATCATCATACAGGCTAGCAAAAGTTTTAGGATTCATTATCTGCAGAGTCTCCACCATGTTAGGGAGTACATTCCGGACAACTATTCTGGCTTGGTCATTTTTTGAAGGTCTGTCCTTGAGTAAGGCTACTTTGTTTCTCCATGTAACACCCTTAAAAAAATAAAATAAATATAAAAATAGATATATTTAATAAAAATATTTTGGAGGATTTATAAATATTATTTAAAAGAATTTTTATAATTTAATCCGGAGATATTGATAAAAAAATTATTATTATTGTAAAGATTAAGAAGTAATTTATAAAATATCTAAAGGTTAATATAATAATTAACCATAAACATCATTATCATCTTTATTATTTTTATTATTATTATAATACATCATCATCATCTTTATCTTTATGATTATGATTATTATTATTATTATTATTATTATTATTATTATTATTATTATTATTATTATTATTATTATTATCATCATCATCATCATCATCATCATCATCATCATTATAAAAAAGAAAGAAAAGAACGAAGGAACCTCTACAACTTATATTTATATTATATAAATAAAACTCTCTCAAATTTCTAATTCCCATAACTTTCACATATAGGGTTAGAATCAAATGATTCAAGTTTTTACGGATTCCTGGTCTCTCCACCTTCATTTTAAGTGGTATATTACTGGTTTTACTGGGTGGAATTTATAGATCTGATGTAAGAATTTCTAAACAGAATTTTCTCAATTTCTGTTAAATCCGTATATTATTTTATAAATGTGATTATATATCTGTAATCTAGTGCTTGAGAGGAGTCCGTTGGTGTTTTCAGGATTTAATTCTGACACTATTTATACAGGTGGGTCCCGCAAGTACTATTCATACATACTGTTACTATTCACAAGTTACTATTCATGGGTACTATTCATCCACAAATTATGCCGAACTCAATTTTTCGTGCTGATCTTAATGGTGCATTCAAAATCTAAAAATGAGATGCCGGTAATCTTTAAAAACCTTTTTATATAATTTTAGCGGTGTTTTTAAATAAATAATTTGAATAATAGTTGTGTCCCAAAAATTAGTAAAAATTATGTTGAACATGAATTCGTATAGGTTTTGGATAAAGAGCATC
>CANYLF011163066.1:0-11149 GCA_948193215.1 Bocquillonia castaneifolia
CAAAGGTGTTGAGAAATATAAAGGGAGCTTAAAAACACAAAACTCCCACATCACTTATGAGTAAGGATGTGGAGGTGTTTATAAGCTTGGACCCTTTTGTTGGTTTGTAAATGTGTAAGCCAAAAGGCTCTCTTTTGTGCATACATGGGGGGTGCAAATCCACCTACCTCGAGGTTAGGGGAGCACCCGCACGACGTGGGCGACGCAAAATGTCCAGACCGGTTGGGCCCATGGTGGACCTGTCGAATTTTAGCCCATTAATTAAATTTTTATTTCTTTACAAAACCTATCTTCTAAAATATTCTAGATTACTTGCGGTTTAATTTTGCTTACTGATCACTCATTCGTCTGTCTATTAATTTCCCACATTTCTCTCATCTGCCGGCCCTAATTCTCATTCCTCTCCTCTGTGTATATTTTTTGCTTGGCTTGCCATAAATCATTTTTACCCTCCTGAGAATATTTTACGAAGGTTGTTTTTTTTTGTTTAAAAAAAATTCTTTCTTTTCTGGTGATAAAAGAAGGCGTAGTTGAGTTTGTTTTAGCCTTCACGGTTGTGCTGTTGTTTTAGGCTGCCGTTGTTGTATCCTGGGAGATAGACGCCAACGTTTTCTCAAGCACCAAGGAGAGGGTGAATCTGTCTTAAGGAGACTGTGATCCACAGGCCTCAATGATTATGTTGTTCCTGTCCATTGTTGATTTATGTCCAGATTTTACAGTTTGATTTTCTATTCCTATTTTCTGATTTTTTTTTTATTTTAATTCCTTGTAATTTTATTATCGTTTTTGTTTTGGATTATTATTGCTGCATTAGTTCTAAAAGTTATATCACAATGACAAAATAAAAATTTATCCTTAAATCTAATTTGTTTTCTTTATGTGACTATTAAAGTTTGAAGACTTTTTTTTTGATAGTTTTTACTATCTCAGGTATCCGGAGCCCTGACTAATCCGGGATCGAGTGAGTTTCATTTTGGAAGCACACTCTGTCACGATCTAATCCCGGGTTACGTGACCAGCGCCAGAGAATGGAAAAGCTATATGCAACCGGAACCCGTGGCTAACCTAATTCTGATAAACAACATAACAAAAATAATCTACCAAAATTATATATTCTAGTTTCACACAAACAGATATAAACCTGTTAATGACAATCATAGATAATACATAATAATAATCATATATATTCATATATAACCAGCATAACAGCTGGAGCATCCTAGGACTACAGTCATCCAAAATATCATTCAAATCATCCAAAGATAACATCATCATAAACATATTAAAATACATATCCAACATCATCACAACCAGAACATCCTAATACAACAAAGCTACTACTGCAGCTTCTAGAATAATAATACATCCGATACATAATAAGAACCTTCACAAAATTGCCGGAGAAGAAGAAATCCGGCGTAGAGACCTGACTGGTAAGGTTTGAATAGAATCCTGAAAAAAATAGTTTGAGGGGAGTCAGACCTCACTGAGTGAATCAAATATCATATTTATGAAAAACAACATATACGTGTTCAAGCATACAATAATACACACATACACACACATATATACAGGCAATGGTGTAATTGAATGAATCAAACACAATGAACAAACAAGGAAGGAAGGATGAAGCAGAACACCTAGTTCCCCTCTAAACCCAGAATAAATTAATGTCACTTGGATCCAATATCAATCTCTTATTCCAATTTCAATATCTGGTGCCCGAGCTACTCGAGCATGCCCCAGAAATTAGCAATACGGTCGCCTGAATATTCTCGAGCATGCCACTGTCATCAATAAATAGGATCGGTGCCCGAGCTTCTCGAGCATGCCCCGTCCTTATAACCATAAATAATATCCACATACCTAACTTCTGTGTGCACACAGCCTGGTGACACCCACCAGGTAGTTCGTCCCACATCCATCCTCCATCCAACACATCACAAACAATTCACAGAACATGTATACATAACATATGCATTTATATATATATATAATATCTAAAATAACTAATTAATAAAAATAATGAATATGCAATGTAATATGAATGATATAATTATGAATGATATTATAACATACATTCTAATAGCAAATCATAAATATGAAATTCACTCACAGTTCGAGTGTGCGCCCCTATGCGCTTCAAAAGAACTTGGCCCTTCTCGGCCTCGAGAACTCTCTACAAAATATAAATAAAATAAAATTAAGGATAATATAGTTATTTCCTATAACTCAAAGAATTTTAGATTTCTAACGAAAGAATTCCTTTTTAAGTATACTATTCCGATTATCCTAACATATTCACAATATAGAAATCCTAAACTCGATATCACGTTTTACGAGAAAATCCTACTGAAAATTTGGCAGAATCTCCCTTGTAAAACGGACATCTCTCCACCTAAGTGGAGCCAATCCTGCATAAAAACAACACTTCTATAACCATATCTAATTTCCGGGCCTACCAGATTACCCGGACTTACCAAACACAACAGTTATAGCACCAATCAACATCATCTATATTTATATATTATCTAACTTATCGAATCATTTTATATCTATCAATTTATACTTATTTAATGTCCAAACAGTTCTTAACAGTCTATAATTACAGTATCTCGTTATACAGTCTAAACAGTCCTAATATTAAATTAATTAATCCGATTATTAAATTCATCCAATTCAATCTCAAATTGAGTTAATTATAACAAATATAACATGCTTTTAACATATAAAATATCCAAATAATTAAATCAAACGCGTAGCACGTAGTTCGAGGAATTCCATAAACCACTAATTCGTTTCCGAAATTTTTAATTTAAAATCTAAACATTATTAGCCTATCGGTCCTTTATTAAAGTTACTCGGAATAATTTTCTATAATTTTTAAAAGTATTTTTATCACTGTCCGGAGTGGGGCCCACTGCCACTGCAGATGGCGGAGCGTGGGACTCCCTATGCGGCCTTCAGGATTGAACTCTCAACCTCTAGGCGTAAAGCCTGCAGATCCTTTTACCACTTGAAGCACACGCCATGGCTAGATTTATGTTATTTATGATTTTCTTTTTACTTTTATCTTAATAAAACGATTAAAATTGTATAGAAAGAGGCATTTAGTATAATTAAAATAAAATATAATGAGTAAAAAATATATTTGTCAAACATGAGAGGATATTTAATATACTAGGGCAAAACACAAAGTTAAAACTTATACACTAGGGCAAAACACAAAGATAAAACTTGATTACCCCTTTATTTTTTCAATTTGTAAATTACATAAATATCCTCCCAATTTCGGACTTAACATATTTATTTTGACAAGTACAGAGGGAGTAATAAAAAGGCCTATTATAAAAAAAAAACCAAATCTTTCTATTTATTTACAATTTTAACTAAATATTTAGTTTGTCCTTCTTTTGAAGAGACTGAACTAGTCTTACTCGCGTTAGGTCTAATATTGCATGATCATTTTTTGAAATTTTTTTACGTAGCAATGACTAAATATTTTAATTTTTTTTAATTGTCTCAACCTTTATTTTACATTTCAACAGTGTCCAACCTACTAAAAATGATATAAAATTATTTATGATTAATGATTTAATTGCCACATATTACATACTATTAAATAAAATAAATTACAATTTATACATTAACCGGAATCACTTATAACTACTACGTTAACAATTTACATAATTTTATATCAACTAGTCATTCACCTGTGCAAAGCGCGAGCTGTAATTTATTAAATGCAATTTTTTTAATTTTTATTTATAACTTCTTATCATTTTTTTTTGAGTTTGTTTCATTTGTAATTTTATAAATATCATACAATTCAGTAATTACCTCAACTCCTAACACATTCCACAATATATATATTTAAGTGAATGTAAATAAACTCATTGATAGAGATAAATAAAAAATTTAAATTCCAAGACATAAATTTTAAACCATGTCAATGATTATAACATAAATAAATAATATATTCAATTCCAAAAAACCTTAACCTAATAATGTTTTTAAAATTATTCAAATTGTTGAAAATTTATATTAACCTGACTTAATACTTAAATTAAAATTTTCGGTTCATGTTTGATAACATAACTTAATTTGAACTTAACTTAATCAATTAAGTTAAAAACCACTTAAAATGATAAGTTAAAACTTTTAACTTAAAATTTCTACTAAAATCATAAATGGTTGGTTTTTCATTGTTATTTGATAAAATAGCTTATATAAACTTAAATTATTATTAAATTATCATTAATAAATCAAAAACTAATTATTTTTACTTTTATACCCTTTAGTTGACTTATAATATTGTTGACTATTATACTCTTATATATGGTTAAAATTAATATTTTAAAATTTATTTATGATTTTAATTGTATATTTTAATAATTATAAGTTAACATGTAGAATTAAAAAATTTTAAGACATTTAATGAAAAAAATTAAAATTTTTAGTGATTAAAGTTATCAAATAGATTATTGAATTCAACACCTAAAATTTTCAGCACCCACCATATTCAACACTTAAAATTCAGTATTTAATTTTCAATTTTATTAAACACCATCTAAGTCTAACTAATTAATGACTAATTTTTCTTTTCTTTTTTGTTCCTTCTTCTATCTCATCCTATGAATCTTGAGTACTTGCACTTTTATTGTCATCTTCTTCTGACTTTTCTTTACTTTCCATATCCTCCTTATCTTCTACATTTTTTTTCTTTAACATCATCTTGTATTTCTCTATCTTCATCCAAGTTTTCTTTTCTTGGACTTTGTCGTTGCATGCATTTATTTAATACTATTTATAAGAGATAACATTTTGTACACATGAATTGATATAAGTTTCTGATATTACCTCCTCATCTGTCAAAGATTCTGTTGACACTGTAGCTTTCATATCCATATTTAATATTATATTGATTAAGTGTTATTCTAAAGATGAATCTTTTTCCGCACAAACTCTAACGGGTTGTAAATTAATCTACCTTTTTATTAATTTGAAATCTTCTGTATCAAAAATCACGAAAGTTATATTAAAGATATGATCTGATCCTTAAAACTTATATTTTATACCTGATATTTGCAAAGATTTTTCCCATCCATTTAGTTTGGTACAGCAAGCATTGTAAGCTATGTAATACCATGGATATTCAATTAATACCTTCTTTACTTGTACTTTGATAGTGGATTCTATCACTTCCTGTAAAAAAAATGAAGTGGTGTGTATTAATAAAATAGCTAAATTTCATTTTGAAGGTAAGGTGTTATTTTTAACTATGCATTTGTTTTTGAGGATTTTTAACTACGCATATAATTATCAAATAGCTAAAAGGTTGAATGATTCTACTTTGAAAGAAATAAATTTGTAGTGTCACACAATTTATATATATATATATAAAAGATCACTTAAAAATTAAGATTTTTTTTTATTTTTTCATAAATTGGTATCAATTTTTTGTATAGTACAAAAAAAAAAACTTTTATTAAGTAAATATTTTTTTCTTAATTTAATAAGTATTTTTTTGCAAAAATAAGTTAATTTATTTAATAAAAAATGTATCAATTGTGTAAAAAAGTAAAAAAAATATTTTTTTTAAACCAATCATGAAAGACTCTCACTTTATAAAAAAATTTAAGCATGGACCATTTAACCAGGTAGAATTAAAAGGAAAAAAACAATTATACATAAATGTTATCATGTCCCCTGGATCTTCATTGATAGCATGTGTTTAAGATGGAGCAAGAAGAGTACACAAATGAGGAAATAAACTGGAGCTGTGTCTAGTTTGCAGACAACCAGGATGTTTTAGATCTAATTGAGAAGGCATTCGTTGCAAGACAATAATTTTAATAGGATCTCAATCCTAATTTTGTAATCTCGATGAGGCCTGGTACATTTTTTTTTATGTTCACGACTGGGAAAAGAAAGTAAATAAAAGAAAAGAAGCGAAGATCTCCACTATAAATCACTTTGGAAATTATTTGGTAATAACTAATTTTTAGTTTTGATACCAATTAAGATGCGGTGTAAAATAAGATTTTATCAAATTATACCTTGTTAAGCAAGTAGGAATAGATATTTCATTATCTTACAGGTGAATAGCTTCTCAAACTCCTATTGACAATAACTCTGCCAACAGGGTGTGCTAGAGGCAATTAGAAAATTAGATCAGCTGTGAATGCTTGCTCCTGATGTTCTGGAAGGGTATTGCTAGCAATACTGTGGCAAAAATTCACATGCGACAACCGATTTAAATGTGAAATAAAAAGGTCAAGTTTGCAGCTCAGCTTTAGCATGTCTTCTTTGAGTTGTCAGCATATTAACTATCTCCTATATAGAGACATACAAATAAAATCAAAGAGCAAAAAGACATCCTGTTATTTCACCATTAGACTAAACTATGAATGATTTGCTTGCAAAAAAACAGGGTTCAAAATCAAACTTAAAACTACAATTTCATATTTTATTATAAAACAAACAGATTTCTAATATGAGAAGAAACACAATAAATTAATGAAAACAAACAAATTACAAAAACACAATGACCAAACGTTATATTTAGAAAGTTTTTGATATATATATATAAACAATAACTAAGAAAGGAAGGTTGTCAATTCACTCACCATGTCAATTCGTAAAGCCTTAGCAGCAAGCTTCTCCATAAGAGCTTTAATTATGTCACACCTAAAATACTAAACCTACCAAATTAAAACAAATCAACCCAATCAATAAAAAAATGAAAGAAATTAAAAAAAAATAGTAATTGTGGAATTAAGAAAAAAATGAGATGATATAAGAAATGGTATAAAAAAATCGGGTATATATAAAATTTAAGATGGAGTTGTCTCAGTTACAGATGGAGTTCTAATCTAATAGAATATATTATCTAACTATTTGGAGATATATATTACTTAAACATTTTAATTTTTTAATTAGTAAATCTGTTTTTTTTTAAATGCAATATATAGTTTTTCAACGAATAAAAATGGAGAGATTTGGAGTCCTAGAGTCCTAATAAAATTTAAGTTTTTTTTGAGGGAAATAAAATTTAAGTTATTAATTTGTCTATAAAATAAGAAATTTCATTCAATATGTTAAGTGGCTTACAGCCACGGTCATTGTTACAGCGTTTTACGTTTTTGTATTATATTAAAACACTAATTACTGTTTTTGTTTATTTTTTTATTTTTATTTTAACACATAAGTACAACATATTTTAGGATTAAATACAATTTTTAATTAATAAAATTAAAATAAGTGAAGAAAAAATTTAGGTCTGAGCTATTTTTGGTGAATAAAATAAAATCATCTAAGAGTGCCATACGGCGAACTCCTAGATTGGTTTTTGAAGGGTTCTCTTTATATGTATATAGATTTGGATTATTCAGATTGGATATAATTGAAATGAAAAGTGAATGTTGGAACAATTTTGAAAAGATTAATTTATTTGTTTTAAGGGAAATAAAAGGAAAGGAAAGGAAAGGAAAGAAATTAAATTTGTTTTCTCTATTTGGATGGACAAAAATGAAAGGAAATTAAAGAAAATAAAATAAGAAAGGTGGAAGTGAAAGGAAATATAATTTCCTTTAATTTAGAGAAAAAACAAAAGAAATAAAGATAAAATTACTAAAATATCCTTTTTACATAAAAATTATTTATAAAGATATAATTATTAATACACGTAATAGAAATTGATATTTCCCTCGTAACAATCCAAACATTATAATGGAAATACCATTTCTTTGCCTTTCTCTTTATTTAGCAGATGAACTATAATTTTTTTTTTCTTTTCCCTTCCTAAATTGGAAACAAACAAATCCTAAAAGGTTTGGTTAAAAGGGTCGGACTTTTCTGCACATTTAGGAGGCCTAATAAAAAACATAATTTTCCGAAGTAATAACATAAAGCCATGCCCGGCAATCAGTAAAACGAGCATTAGTTCCGTCAAAAAAAAAAAAGAGCAAAATTGGCGGCGAAGCCTGTTTCAATTTACAGTCCCCAAAATGCATGTGGTTTTAGTATTTCTAGGGTTTTTATCTGTATGAATGTCCAAATTCCTCAATGGAAACATCAAATTCTCCAATGATTAAACCAATAAACAAAGCCGTTGTACACAGAATCTGCGCCGGTCAAGTCATTTTAGACCTATCGTCAGCCGTAAAGGAGCTCGTCGAAAACAGCTTAGACTCCGGCGCCACCTGCATCGAAATCTCTTTAAAAGACTACGGCCAAGAGTCCTTTCAAGTCATCGACAACGGATGCGGCGTTTCTCCTAATAACTTCAAAGTAAGCAACCATGTCTATCCATCCAACACTCTCAAAACTACGTCGTTTTTTATTTTATGAAACTTGATAGCTGTTGTTCATTGCAGGTTCTTGCACTAAAGCATCACACGTCAAAATTAGGAGATTTTCCAGATCTACAATCACTGACTACATTTGGATTTAGAGGAGAGGCATTGAGTTCGCTTTGTGCTTTAGGAGAATTAACCGTTGAAACCAGAACTAAAAACGAGTCAGTTGCAACTCAGTTGAGTTACGATCGTTCTGGTTTGTTAATCTCTGAAAACAAAACAGCTCGCCAAATCGGTACTACTGTCACTGTTAAGAAACTCTTTTCTAATTTACCTGTCAGAAGTAAAGAATTTAGCCGCAATATTCGCAAGGAATATGGAAAGCTCATTTCCTTATTAAATGTGAGCCTTTCTTTTTCTAATTAGTTTAATATATCAAGTATTATGTGCATTTAATTTATAGTGATCAACTAATTATATGTATAAATGTTGTTATGCTAGGCTTATGCTCTTATTGCAAAAGGTGTTCGGTTAGTTTGTTCTAATACAACTGGTAAAAATGCAAAGACTGTTGTGCTTAAGACACAAGGAACTGATTCTCTGAAGGATAATATTATAACAGTTTTTGGTATGAGTACCTTTAGTTGCTTAGAGCCTGTTAGTATATGCATATCAGAGAGTTGCAAGGTTGATGGTTTTGTTTCCAAGTCTGGTCAAGGTAGTGGGCGCAATTTGGGTGATAGGCAATATTATTTTGTAAACGGTAGGCCTGCGGATATGCCTAAAGTCAGTAAGCTTGTGAATGAGTTGTATAGAGGTGCAAATTCTCGGCAATATCCTATTGCTATCATGAATTTTGTTGTTCCAACTAGAGCATGTGATGTGAATGTAACTCCTGATAAAAGAAAAATATTCTTTTCTGATGAGAGTTCTATATTGGTGGCACTAAGGGAGGGTTTACAGAAGATATATTCCCCTTGTAGTGCCTCTTATTCTGTCAAGAAAGTTGATGAACACATAAAGGCAGCAAATAGCTCTCAGTCATTATGTTGTTCTCCTCATGAGAAGTCCAAACAGTCAACTGTAGTTGGTGATGATGCTGGGGATATTCACATGGAAGAGCATACTGCACAGGGCAATAATCCACTCCAACCAGTTGAAATGAAATCACTTTCCTCAGATCTTGAAGAAACTAGTGAGGAAAATTACATGGCAAAAGACTTCTTTCTTAGAGTACATGATATTAAAAAGGTGTATGGTTTTTCGAATAGTAACAATAGACAGGTGATCACTCGCCATGATTGTCTAACTGATAAAGCTTCTTCCCCTTCAAGAGTGGTTGAGAAAAATATTACTCGAAGTGGAGATTCTAATAGTTCTTTGCGTTCTGTCCAATCAACTATTAGTAAGTTTGTAACTGTAAGCAAGAGAAAGCATGAAGATATTAGTACAACAGCACTATCTGAAATTCCTATCCTGAGAAATCAAACTTTTCAAAGACCCTTAAATGAAAGCAACACTGAGATAAATGATGCGTTTATGGATTCTCCATTTAATCATCAATCCAATGATGATTCTGTTGGGGTGAATGAAACTGATGCATCCAAGCTTCCTAGAGCTGAAAAGATCTTCAACAAGATTAGAGATTCTCTGTATTGTAGAGGGAATACGAATGATGGTAAACCTAAGGATGTATGTGGTCCTAAACCATTTTGTCTTTTTCTTGAAGTTTTTGCTCTTATATATGATATCCTTGATATAAAAGTATGAATATTTCACGTACAGGAACTGATGAGTGACAAAAAAGCAACACCTCGGACTGATATCATATCAATTGCTCGGCTGGAGGATCTAGAGAAAGCATCTGAGGATCCTATGGTTTTGACTCCATTAAAATCTTCTATTTCAATATTGGAGATGCAAACACAATCTCACAGAGTACTCTTTATCTTTTTTTCCTTAGGGGAACAGAATACTGTATTTAATTATTTAGTTTTTGAGTCTTACTTCTCATCTGCAGGATACAGCTGGTTCAGAAAAACCTCCTCCCGTTGCTGATGTTGCACCTGTCACTTCTCCCAACAAGAGCTATGAAAATACGTCTGAGGATCTTTTTGTTAAAACTCCTCTATTACAATGTTCTAGTTCACATGTAGATGTTCCAAAGCCTTCTGCCCAAATGATATGCTCTACCTTGCGCTTTAGTTTCCAAGAATTGAAGGAAAAAAGGCAGCAGAGGCTGTCAAGATTGCAATCCAGTAGATGTGAATCTGGAGACATGAAGATGAGAAGGTTTAGAAAATAGAAACTAGCTTTTGGAAAATAGAACATTGATTCTGCTTTGGCTTTAATTATCTTGATTTCAATTGTCAGCTGTAGGAGCTATGCTGCTGCAACACTAGAGGTTTCTCAGCTAGATAATGAAGAGCGAAAAGCAAGGGCTTTGGCTGCAGCTGCTACTGAGTTGGAAAGACTATTCAAAAAACAAGACTTTGGAAGAATGAAGGTTGGCTTATGAACGCTTTATTCTCTTCCAGTTCAGTTTCTTGTCATTATTGTTTTTAAATTTTAATGCCCTTTTCCTTTCTAGAGGATATCCTGCTGCGTGCTTAGCATAGTTGTTAAACACGAAAGGCGCACCAAGGCGCAAAGGGGTCTTGGAGCCTAGGCGTAAGGCGCAGGCGCACGCCGTTTAAATTTAAGGCGCACAAATATAAATTAAAACTTATCAGACTCACTAACTCTAAAAATGCATAAAAATGGTCTTAGAATTGTTAAAGATATAAAACTAGAAAAAGAAAATGAAACATGTTAAAACTTAAAATGAGAAATAAAACTAAGTCTTACAC
>CANYLF011163399.1:0-16287 GCA_948193215.1 Bocquillonia castaneifolia
GCATGCTAACCCTTTGTTTTGCAGAAACATGAATCCTCCTAAGAACCCAATGAACGACATGTACTTCCAAGCAGTTCGAAACTTGATCTAAACTGAGGTTCGAAAGGCTGTGCAAGAAGAAAGTCAACTGGAAAATATGCTGGTTGCACCATTGCCTGAAAGACCACTACCTTTGGATTTTGAAATTCCTATGATGGAGAAATATGATGGCTCAACTGACCCAAGGCTGGATCTCATGCAAGTTGACATTGTGCTACGAGCAATACTTTTATCACCTGCCCAAATAGTCAGAGCATTTCCATTAACTTTGGAAGGGGCAGCTATGGAATGGTATTAGACATTGTCTTTCAGAATCAAAAGTGACATGGAACTCATGTGGGCAGCCTTTAGGGAGCATTTCCTACCAAAGATGGGTGAAGTGTTTCCACCAGTGCCACAAACTATTCTTGGCATTGACCTTTCTAAGCCATTGTCAGAAAATTTCAGTTATTTGTATGACAAGAGGCTTATCATCCCAAAGATGGGAGGACCTGCTATAATAACACCACAATGGGGGCCCAACGCCTGAAAATATTATAGATATTATGGTTGTTTAGGACATGATGCTGACCACTACGGTCTGTTGAAGGAAACCCTGCATACTATTATTGCCAGGGATGGATTAAAAGAGAGGGGGCCAGGAAAATTCTATCGGCCAGGCACTCCTAAGAAGAAAGCCATTCCAAAGTTAGACTTACTCTAAGGGAGTGTGCGAGGTTCTGTCCTAGATCTGTTTGATTAGATGATTACTAAGGGTTTGCTTCACTTGGGGAAGCATACTAGACCTCTCCCCGATATGGATGCCACTGTTAGTACCACCGCTACAATGGGCATTATTTGGAGGAATGCATCTCCTTTGTCCATGAATTTTAGAAGCTGATTCAGAAAGGAATCATTGTTGATGTAGGAGAAGAAATGTGGGGTTTTGTTGATGAGTGGACTATGGTAGACGAGGTCCAGCCACCTCTAGGGGACCCAAGAAGGATAACATTCACAGAAGATGAGAATCGGTGGATAAGGGATTACCTAATTCGACATCACCTTAATGAGATGCCTGCATTGATCGAGTTTATGGAGGAATAAAGGGAAAAGGAATACGGTGAGAGGCAACCTGAAGATATGGAAGTTTGAAGTGTTACCTAGGACCAAGGGCTAGATAGGCAGTAGATTTAGGAAGCTTTCTTTCATTATTATTGTTTTTACTTTTTGTGTGTTTTGATCATTTCTAATAATATAATAAAAACCCTTGTCTTCATCAGCTTTTAATTTCTAAGGTCAATGATATGAACACCAATTTTGCTTACCTGTGTGATGTTCTACCTGATGGCAATGTACATTGCATAGATCATACTATAAGCATTTTTGACATTAATTTTGTGCAAACACATTCTATTAATATTGGCACAAAAGAACAACCAAAGGAAATAACTCTTGCATTTGATATTACTACTAATGAGAGAGAAAATTTTGAAAAAATATTAAATAAAAGAAAAGGTGTATTTGCATGGACCTATGATGACATGCTAGGGATTGACAGGACGATCACCGAATATCATATCCCTATAGATCCCACCAAAAAGCCAATCAAACAAAAGCTTCGTAGACTCAGACTAGAATGTGCCAAGCTGATTAAAGAGGAGGTTGAAAAACAGATCAAGGCTAGATTCTTGGAAGTAGTCACTTATCCAGAATGGTTAGCCAACATAGTTCCAGTTCCCAAGAAGGATGGAAGGGTCACGATGTGTGTAGACTACAGGGATTTGAATAAAGCATTGCCAAAAAATGATTTCCCCTTACCTCATATTGATGTTCTGATTGATAGTGCAGCTGCAAGCACCATGTATTCCTTTATGGATGGCTTCGTTGGCTACAACCAGATAATGATGGCATTAGTATTCAAGATCAAGATGGCCTTCATCACAGAATGGGGTGTTTACTGCTACAAGGTCATGCCTTTTGGACTCAAGAATGTTATCTACTACCTTAGTAGGAAGCTGTTACCTTATGAAGAAAAATATGACATTGTTCAAAAGACTTGCTTGGCAGTAATATGGATAACACGAAAGCTAAGGCACTATTATCAGTCCTATCAGGTTCAAGCTGTGGTGAAAGTTGATCCATTACGGTAGCTGACTGAGTTTAACATATAGTACTTGACTAAGAAGACTATCAAGGGGAGAGCAGTAGCAGAGTTTCTGGCTCTTAATCCATTAGAAGGGAAAGAAACATGAGAGTATGAGTTCCTAGATGAGTCACTTAATCTGATAGAGGCGGACGGATGGAAGCTGTACTTTGACAGAGCAGTGAGCCACAAAGGAGATGGAGTGGGGGCAATCTTAATCACACCTAAAGGTAAAAGTATCCATTTGGCCAAGAAGTTAGATTTCAAAGTCACTAATAACATGGCTGAATATGAAGCATGTGCCTTTAGGATAGAAGCAGCCATTGCAGCAGGTGTCAGAAACCTCACAGTGTATGGAGATTTAATGTTGATCATTAACCAAGCTTCAGAAAACTGGGAAGTAAAAGATGAGAAACTGAAGCCTTATGCAAAGTACATTCAGATGCTCATCCTGAGCATTTCTAATTGTACCTTTGCACACTTGCCAAGGGTGGAGAATCAAATGGCAGACGCTTTAGCAACTTTGGCACCCATGTGGAACAATCCTAGATATGTAGCTATAAAACCTCTAGTGATGTGTAGAGCCAGAATTCCTTGCTACCAAGGTGAACGGGTAATGATTGTGAATGGACCAAAGGAGAAGCCGTGGTTCTATGAGATCCTGAAATTCCTGGAAAAAAGGGAATATCCAGAAGGAGCTAATGGGAAGCAAAAACATGCCTTAAGAGTTAGTTCAAGAAGCTACACTTACCATGAGGGAATACTCTACAGAAGGGCTTTGAATGGAATAATACCTTGATGTCTGGACCAATATGAAGCAGAAGAAGTCATGAAAGAGATACACGTAGGAGTATGTGGACCTCACATGAGCAGGCATACTTTAGCAAAGAAGATAGTCCGGCAAGAATTCTACTGGGATAAAATGGATAGAGATTCCATCAACATGGTCAGAAAGTGCCATGAGTGTCAGTTGCACGGGAATAAGATATATTTGCCACCAACCGAGCTTCACAATTTAACATCTCCTTCGCCATTTTCAGCTTGCGGGATAGACATCATCGGGGAGATAAAGCCAACAGCTTCTAATGGCCATAAGTACATCATAGTGGCCATTGAATACTTTTCGAGGTATGTGGAAGCCATCTCACTGTCAACTGTCACAGCAAAGGGTATGGCTGAGTTTATCAATAAGAAGCTCATCAATCGGTTTGGGAAACCACATCATATTGTTTCAGACAATGGTGTGCAATTCTAGGGTGAAACTGCAGATCTGCTAGAAAGGGAAAGGATTGAGCATCACAAGTCCTCGCCCTACAGGCTGCAAGCCAACGGAGCAATTGAGGCAGCTAACGAGACTATCAAGAAGATCCTGGACAAAATGGTGAAGACATATAAGGATTGGGCAGATAAATTACCTTTTACAATCATGGGTTACAATACAACCATACAAAGTGCAACAGGGGAAACACCGTATTCATTGGTGTTTAGAGGAGAAGCGATAATGATAATTGAGTCTCAAGTTCAATCACTAAGAGTGGTACTAGAAGCTTAAATTCCTGAGGCACAATGGGCTGAAGCAAGGTACAAGCAGCTGTTGTCTTTAGAAGAAAGGAGGAAGAAATCGCTCCATCATACACAAGTATATCAGCAGAGAATAGCAAGAGCTTTCAATAAGGGAGTCAGAGTCAAGCCAATCAAAAAAGGAGATTGGGTGTTGAAACAGGCCAGGCCCATTACATTTGATCCTCGAGGAAAGTTCAAGCCAAATTGGGAAGGCCTGTATCTGGTCAAGAAGATCATGTCTAAGGGGGCTATGAAGATTTCAGATCTAGAAGGGAATGAGTTCGAGCAACCCATAAACATTGATCGTCTTAAGAAATACTACCTTTAGAAAAATATGTGAAAATAATAAATCCCGGTGAGTTGAAAACCCATTTGGGGGGCTCATGCAAAATAAGGGAGCCTGCTAGAGTGAAAACCTTGTAAAAAGGCATTCTAGGAAAAAATTAAGGCAAAGAGGCCTGCTAGGGTGAAAACCTCACAAAGAGGCAGTCTAGGCAAAAATTAAGGCAATGAGAGAAGAAAGTAAGGAAGCAGTAATCTCAAATGTAAAAGCTAAAGTACGCTTATTGTGCTAATATTAACAAACTGAACCTTTTGTAAAAGAAGAGTGTCAAATTTTCTTATAGTACTTGATTCTGTCTCTGCATAACTAAAAAGCTAAAACATTGCATGAATAAATGAAATGGTTATGAGACCTAATTCTTCTTGTGTTTCTATAGTCACTTGATGTTATCAAAACTTGCATGCATTTCCTTCCTTACATCCTCTCTTGTTCTTTTTGCATTATTTCTGTTGCTTGTAACATACAGTTCAGCACCTCTACCTTCATCATCAGACAGCTCAGCCTGCATACAAAGCCATGCCATGAGATCCCAAAAATATGAACAGGTCAACAGTAGCACTTACCAGATCAACCCAAGCCTTGTATTCATCATCAGTAATGGGTCCTTGGGTAAAGCTTAGGTTCCTTGTAAAAGATCTACTAGCCCAGCAAGAACGGATTTCCTTCAAGAAGAATGGAGTAACAGCATAAGGAGTAAAAGATGGAACAGGATGCAATATTCTTTGAACCTTGCCATACTGCTACATACTCTGGATGGGGTATAAAAGATGACAATACCACAGCTTGCAATTTGCACACAGTTGTCTATCACAAAGATAGTGACGAAGCTCAATTTCCATCATGGATAGTGCCAGCAAATCAACTCCTCATTCCTGGATACGAGAAAGTTGGTCCAACTGCTAGAAATCTCTAATGTAGCACGTTCAGCTTTGGATAGCACATGTCCTCTAGCTTGAAACTGTCGAGGCTTGTAAATTGTAGGGTTTGCTGGGGGCATCAATACACCTAGCTTTTCCTTCAACCATATCTGGTTAAAGAAGTGTCATAACGAATTAGTGAAGATTAATGGAAGGGAACATAGAAGAGAGATAAAGGATGCATACCTGAAGGAGTAATGAGCTACCTCGAAGGCGTTGAGTATGCTTGATGGAGTCTAAACCGACAATGGTTTTAGGCAGAATGATAGTGAAAGGATTATGGCCACTTTCAACCTGTTCTAAAACATGAGCAATCTAAAAATTGCCTCTGCCTTTAGTAGAAACTAGTAAGAATTCGGCATAAAGGCAGAAGCTGGTGATCCTTTACCAAGACCTTCTATTCTTTGGCTTAGAACTCCCCAATTCCAATAAGGGTTGAGTTAGGAGAGACTAATCTTCAATACATGGTAGTATCTGACATAGAGTTACTCCAAAGAAACCAGCTAGGGATTCTGGAGTTTGATTAAAAGTAGAAGGCAATGGTAGAGGAGCGTTGGAATGATGTAGTTCGTTAAGGATGCCTTCGAATTCATCAAACAGGGGGCATAGTTCAACTCCGTTTAAGCGGAAGACATGATGTTTGATACTCCAACATTCCACAGCTGCATGAAGGAGTTTGATGTCGAACGGGAAATTCAGGAAAGCTCTAAACTCTGCTAGGTGGTATCGGTCTAATGAATTCCAGGTTGTTGTTTCCATGCTCCCTAGATATTTTCTAAGAGTGTTTGGAGACTTTCGGAACATCTTTGAAATTTTAGAGAGTTTGCGTGATGTTTTTTAATGATTCAAAGCTGCCCTAGGAGGGTCTATTTATAAACCACGAAGTCTGGGGAAGTACTGGTTCGAAAAGGAGTCAAAACAGAGTGAAAAATCACAGAGAATAGCCCAAAAGATGAAAGACTGGCGTTACAGACCAACGCTAGTTGGAGAGTGGCGTTACCACCAAACTCCAGTCCCTCTATGGCGTTGGTGTCAAACGCCACTTCCCTAAGTGGAGTTGGGCCCTGGCTCAATTCCCTTTGGCGATTCGACAATCGACACAGATTTTTGGAGTTCTAGGAGGATTCCATGCACGACTTCATACATACATGATTAGAAATCATAAAAAGACATACATGCATACATAAATCCATAGAATCATGTGCATAACAAATGCATTAGCTAGAAAGTTAGCATACATGGTAGTATAAGGAAACATACATATATCTGCATACAGAATGTGCAACAACCATGCATACATCCGCATATTTGTATCAAGTGTATAAAATACAGGTACATATCAATGTTCAAGAAGTAAAACAAGTTCAAATACTGAAAGAAGGACATCTGCTCATCCTCCTCTTCCTCCTTAGACTCCTCAGAGTCCTCCTCATCACCACCGGCTGGCTGACTCTCAGTCTCGCCACCAGCGTGCTGCTCACTAGTCTGGGCTCCACTGGTCCCTTCAGCTGGAATATCTAATGCTACAAGCTGTGTTTTCAACTCAACAACCATCCTGTAAGAAAAGCTGTGAGCCTGCCTCCATGTATCACAGGTCTCTACCAGATGGGCCTTGCTGGCCTGAAAGTATGATGATAGTTGGGAAACCTTATTGATAGGAACCTGGGTGAATAAAAGAGTTAGAATCTAGATACAGGTGTAAACTGAAGAAAGAATGTCGAGATGACTTACATGAGTACATCCATCTATGTAAGAAATGGAAGGATCAGCTACAGGATGGAAAGTATGCTCAACAAGGCCAGCAACAGTCCTATGATGAACTGAAAGCCCGGGATACTCAGTGATATGGCCTAGCACTACATCCCCTTGACTGCTGGATGGATAGTGGGATGGACGAGGTCTAGTAGCCTCTGAACTATGCATAGTTCCTCTAGTGGAAGCACGGGTCCTCCTGCTCGACCCGGGGTCAACAACTGGCCCAGGACTGGGGGCATAATCGCCATCATCATCAGAGCCTCCAGAATCTTCATCATCTTAGTCCTCATCAGAACTAAAGAAGGTCACAACACCCATGGATATCTGAAAAGAAAAAGTGATTGTGAGTCATGTAACCAAGACATACAATTATCAAAAAAATGAAGAAAAGATTGTATCTTACCTTCATAAGCATCCTAGTTGACAAAGGTAAAGTCAGGAGGCATCTCGCACGCAAGAAAGAAGTGCAATCCTTAGAGCGAGAAAGAAAGAATGTACACTCGAAGCCATCAAGAGCTGCAACTAGGGTATGGTTCGTTAGCTTGTGTCCCCAGAACATATCAATAGGAGGATCACGGGGCCTTCTGTGAAAGCCAGTCATGTACTGGTGTCGAGTCCTCTCTCCCAGGAACCATATCCTAAGTCCTGGACCCTCCAGAAGAATCCTTAAATCATCCTTAGGCAAGGATGTAATCACATAAGGTGGCAATCCCTCCATCGGGCCCATCCATCCCCTATCAAGCTGAAAAAGAAACAATCAAGGTAAGTATTTTCAAACTCGTGTCAATTGCTTTGGACTAACAAGTTTGTTTTCATTTATTTTACCCTAAAAGCAGTCAACGAGTTAAGGTACACGCGATGACCATTGACGTTAGCATCATGAATGTATAGTCGCTGTAAACCCCAACGTTTGAGGACGGGGAATGTATATCGACCCTCTAATGGTAAGAACTGGCAAATCAAACCTAACTCAATAGCCCAGACATGTAAAAGAGGAGTCAGAGAGGTACAAAGCAAGTAAAGCAATCAAGGAAAGCAAGAGTCAAAGTAACTCACATGAGTGGCATGCCAGAAGCCCCAAAACTTTGCACCACCATGAGAAACCCTATCCATGCAAAGGTATAGATAGGCCAAAGCAGGGGAGCCCCAGTCATACCCGCTCACCTGATCAAAATCTCTCAGAATAAGGATGAAGTGCAAGATGATGGTAGAGTTCGTCTCACAGAAGATGGTGCTACCCATCAAATATAGAATGAAAACTGGCCATCTGCTCAAAACTCCAGTCAAACTCTAGCCTGTAACTCAAAAGGTGTCTAGCTAATGCATCAACATAGAGCTTCTTGGAGCTCTTCCGCCCAGGAACCGTGCCTAACATCCGAAAAATATACTCATTCTAAATGTCACGATGGACAGAGTATATCCTTCCATCCCAAAAGATCTGCTCACCAGCACAAGCTAATCCAATGATAGTAGAAAAAGAAGCTAGAGATAGAGTATACTCCCCACATGGCAGTTGGAATGTGTGGGTAGTGTCAAACCATTGCTCCATCAATGCCTGCATGGAACGGTGATCACATCGGGAGCTCTTATGCTCATCCACATTCTCAGGAAACAAGGAAAGAAGAGGGCCAAATCCAGCCTGGAGTACTAGGGCCTACACACCTAAATGTAATCCTCTCCAAACTACTCGCACCTTGGAGAAATTTCCATTGTAGGTAAAAGTAGTCTCATCCCCTTGCAAGATAAATAGCAGGTATATTTCCTAACTCAGTCCTCTAATTTCTTGAAAGAATTCTTTATTTCTAATCTTGGAGGGCAATAGAACATTCATCCATGCATAATTATATTTGACATTCGTTTAATCATATTTAACATTCATTCATGCATAATTGTATTTAATTATTCATTCATATTCATCATTAAATTGTTTCATTTATTATTCATACATTGTTTCAACATTGTTTTAACATCATTTGTACATTAATTGATCATTTAATGTTACTTTTGTCATATTTTATCATAATTTATCCATAAAATGTGTAAATCATGTTAAATCATCAAAACATGCATTAGAGGACTGTTTGAAGTCCGAAATCACTGTCGGGAATGAGACTGGGCTCAACGCCAGTCCCAGCAATGGCGTTACCACCAACGTCGGTCATATGACTGGCATTGGGGGCAACGCCACTCGAGGTAGTGGCGTTGGACCTAGTCTAGTCCTGTTGGCCCTCAATTCAGTTTTATTTTGTAGTTTTTCAACAAATTTCACAATGCCCAGTCAAAATTCAGTCAAATTAAAGTGTTTAGACACTTACTCGGTCTCCGATTGAGCCACAGAGGTTGCATCTAGCATTTGATAGTGGAGAAATCCTTCCTCCTCTTTGAATTCCCCCACAATCATCTTTTAATACCTCTTCTCTAACCCTGAAGAGGCTAATCGGGTTACAGACGGGTTCCAAGTCCAGATTATCAGCCATTTTGCTTTTTGTTTGAGTTGATTTGGTTAAGAAATGAGAGAGAAATCAAGTTTGGGTAAATTTTTGAATTTTCTTTGCAAAAATAAGATGCTGCCCCTCACCTATAGATGCCAATTTGGCAAATTGCCACTTTGGTCCCTGAAGAAAATTTTCAAATAAGAATAAAAGTTTGGTTACAAATAAGTCCTAAATCAAAATTAAGGCCAAAGAAGGCCAATTTGAGTCCAATTGGGGGTAAATTTCAGAGGATTAGTATGAATAGCAGTCAATTACAGTTAGAATGATAGAGGATTACAGAAGAAACGACAGACATTATAGAAAATTTCTTTTTCGGAGATCTCTTTTCTTATTTCAAATTTATAAGATATTTGGAGTGAGTATGAGCATACAAATTGTAATTTTATGCTTGAAAGGTAATTTTTCCCTAGTGGAAGTAATGCCAGAAATATTTTGAGGGAATTTTCTTTTCCCTAGCGGAGTTATTTCAAGCACAATTCTCTCAAACAAGCTTGTAATCCCCAGTGGGGTTATTCTGACTAATAATCAAAGCAAGAAATCTTTTCCCAAAGTAGAATAATTTTATTCTGGCAAAAGAAGAAATATCCTCAGTGGCAGTGGGAATCTAAGTCTCAGTAAATAGATATTCCCCAATGGAGCAACCAGGATAGGATTCCTGCATCTGGATAGTATTCCAACTCTTCAAGCCAGGATAGGATTCCTGCATTTGGACAGCATTCCAACCTCTCAAGCCAGGATAGGATTCCTACATCTGGATAGTATTCCAACTTCCCAAGTCAAGATAGGATTCCTGCATCTGGATAGCATTCCAATTTTTCACATGGATAGTATTTCTAAATTGCATATTTCCCCATGGAGTTGGTCAAGGCAGCTGAGGTCCGAGATCAAATTCCTAAAACCCTGAAAGTCTAGTCAAGTAAATCCCCATGGAGTTAAACCAAGGCAGCAGAGGTCTAAGGTTAAGCTTCGCACACCGAAGTCGAGGTATGTAATTCTTTTCATAATTATGTGTTTTGGCTTTGTCGTCATTTTTCATATTATTGGATAATACTACAAACCTCCAATAAAGCGGGGGTAAATTGTTAACACCTAATTTTTGACACACGAGTACGGAAGCGGCTCGGAGGCCCAGTGATGATTGTTCATATTCTTAATAGCATGAATTGAGTTGACATTGCTTTTTAGAGATTATATTTGCTTCACTTTGAGTGTTTTCTAAGCTTGCATAGCACGTTTTTCTCCAAAATCCAGTTTTGAGCATAAACGATGCATTTTTTAGATGATTTTCATCATAAATTTTTCTACAAGTGTCCAAATGACTTGAAATTTTACTAGTTGGTAGTTGAGATCATTCCGCACATTTTCTCAGTTTTAAGTTTTTACAAAATCGAACGTTTGGAGGCCCAAACTCAATGCCACTCTGAAGAGTGGAATTGGGCCCAACGCTACTCTTCTAAGTGGAGTTGGACCCAACGCCACTCATATGATGGGCGTTAGACTCAATGCCACAAGGAAGAGTAGCATTGGGCCCCCAACACCAATCAGTCATTTTCAGCTATTAAAAGTCCGTTTTCGGGCTGTTTTGGCCCAGAATGGCCCGTATGAGTCGTACACGGGTCCCAAAGCTCTAGATGGCTATTTTTTTCCAAAATATCATTTTCTTTAGGCTTAAGCCATGGTTTTTCAATAGGAAACTGATTATGGTAATCTAAGCATAAGTTTTAAGCTAAATCGGGTATAAATAGACGTCTAAAATGAGGTTTTAGTAAAAGGCAGACATTCCATACGAATTTTAGGTTTTAGTGATTCATACTAATGCTCTAAAACTCATTCATAGCTAAGGACACTCACTTTACATTGGTTTTTCATAAAACAAGCTAAAAACTCTTTGATTCTTGCATTAAAGAGGTGTTTTTGAAATTCTAATTCATTGAAGCTAAGTTCCAGCAGCCTTCAATCAACAAAAAGCAATAAAGAAGTCACTTAAATCAGATTTGAGGGTTATCAAGCGCTTCTAGGTGATTTCTTAAAAGGTAAGTCATCATATTCCATTGTTTTCCTTTGTGTTTTTGTTGTTTTCATGATTTGCTTGTCATGATTCATTGTTTTTATGATGTTTCCATGGCTGTAATTTCTGTTTTCATGTTTAAATAATGTTTTTGCATGTTTCTTTTGTTTTTGCATCATTAAATGCCATGTTCATGCTTTATAATTGCTTAAAGTTGCATCCTTTTGCATGTTTGCATGTTTATATGTCCAGATCTGAGTTATTTGGTGTTATTAACGTGTTTTCTATGAATCAAAATTCTTTCTTTTCATATTTTTTTTCATAAAAAATCGTTTCTTTTGCATGGTAATAGATTCGTTTGCATAAAAGTCACTTCTTTTGAGTTTTAATGCATAAAGGTTGCACCTTTTTTATATTTACTATGAAAATTGTTTCCTTTGCATGATTCTTTGTGTTTTATTTCAGATCTGCTATATTTGATGTTATTCAAATGTTTTCCATTCATAAAACTCTGTTCTTTCCATGTTTTTTTTTTTTGTAAAAATCATTCCTTTTGCATAAAGGTTACATCTTTTTGTGTAATGATGTTTTCTTTGCAAATTTTAATGATAAATTTTATTTCTTTGTATTTAAAATCATGTTGTTTTAATGTTTTATGCATAAAGTTATTGTCTTTGTGTGTTTTATGCATAAAGCTTGTTTTTTTGGCCTGTTAACATGCAAAGTTATAATCTTTTAATGTTTTACTTACAAAGTTTGCATCTTTATTGTGTTTTATGCATGCCTTGATTAGATCTAGGTTGTTTTGCCATGTTTCATGCATTTTTATGTGTTTAGATGCTTGATCCATGAGTTTTCATCTCTATGTGTACGTTTTTAGGGCTTGGTAAACCCTGAAAATTGCATTTTTTGTCAAATCGTGCATGTTGCATGTTCTCTAGTCACTAATGCCATAAGTAGGAGTGGCGTTGGGCCCAAACGCCAGTCTTTTGAGTGGCGTTGCCCTCTGTTTGTTGCTCCTATGAGGCGTTATGCTTGGAATGGTTGTGTACGTATTTGTAAATGGATAAACAATAGTTTTCACGTGGAATGCAGCGACGAGGTAAGCTTTTGAACCTTCTTTAGTAATTGTTTAGGTTTGTTTATGCATGTAATTGGTTAACTAATGCTATTTGGTAATCATTTTAGGTTACAATGGTAGAAATCCTAGGTTGTGTTGTTGTGTTGGTTGTTATGTGCTTGTTATGGCTCTTTTTCATGTAAATTGACCCTAATTAATGGTTGGTAAACCTTAAAATTAACCCTTGTTTATTATTAAAAACTCACCATTGCATGTATATATGTGAAAGGTAGGTTATAAATTGTTATGTGTTTTACTACTTTGTTAGAAGGAATGAAGGTTGGTATACTACTAGGAGTATTGGGTAAAGAATCACGTCCAGGAATTGATAAGTCCGATCCTTGAATCTCTGGGGTCAATGCATCCTTCATATTCTTAAGAGGAATTGGGGTGTACACCTTGTAAGACATTTTCGATGCCGGTTCGGGTGGCGACTACCACTTCAGCCCCGTAGCTGAACATACAATGTCGCAATTGCTAGTTATGGCTCAGGCTCTGAGGCAAAACCTCCTTGTCTGTAACCTCTATGCCTTTCTCCGATACCATGAAACCCAAAAATTTCCCAGATTTGATGCCAAATGTGCACTTAACCGGGTTTATCTTCATTTGGAATTTCTACAGGACTTCAAAGGACTCCCTTATGTCACAGGGGTGGTCTTCTTCCCGCTGGCTTTTAATAAGAAGGTCATCAACATAAACTTCTACATTTCTCCCAATCTGATGTTTGAACATATAATTTACCAGCCTTTGATATGTGGCGCCTACATTTCTGAGGCCAAAAGCCATTACCCTGTAACAATAAGTACCACTGTCAGTAATAAAGGCAGTCTTACCCTTATTGGCCTCATGCATTGGCACTTGGTGATAACCATTGGCGGCATCTGCTATTAAGAACATTTGGTAACCAGCTGTTGAATCGACCATCTGATCTATTGAAGGGAGCGGGTAGTTATCTTTTGGATAGGCTTTATTTAGATCGGTAAAATCAACACACATCTAATGCTTGCCATTTGACTTCTTGACTAAGACCACATTTGCACACCATTTTGTATGCTGGATCGACTCTATGAAATTAGTCACCTTTAGCTTGTTTACTTCTTATTGGATCAATCTCTATTTCTCCACATTGAACTGCCTCTTCTTCTGCCTTACTGGCTTAGCATCTGGGTCAACCCCCAACCTGTGAGTAATTATGCTCGGATCTATGCCCACTATCTCAATTGGTTTTGAAATAAAAATGGTCTGATTATCTACTAGAGCCGCTATAACCCTTTCTTTAGTTCGTGCTTTCATTTGGGTGCCGATATTAACTGTCTTGCCGTTGTCTAAAGTCAACTCAATTATTACTTTTGCTAATTCACCCTTTTGTTTCCCCTCTTGGGGACTTAGAATCTGTTCTATGCTCAAAACTTTCGCCTTGCCTCCTCCTACTACCACATAGCATTGCTGAGATTCCTCTTCGTTTCCCCTAATGACCACTAGTCCCTTAGGAGTAGGAATTTTCATTGTGAGATAGCGGATGCTTGTGATGGCTCTTGTGTCTTACAGTAGTGGTCTCTCCAATATGGCATTGTAAGATAAATCCATATCTACCATATTGAATGGCACCAAGGTGGACATTGTTGGGCCTCCATCCTCCCCAAAATGCATTTCCAACTCTGCCACTCCGACTGGTTGTATTGGCCATCCTCCAAGCGCCACAAGCGGCTTTCTAACTGGGTTTAGTGTAGACAATTCACCGTCGATTGTGACATAGCTTTCTTTGTCAAGATATTAACGGCATTGCTTTCATCTACCAACATCCGTTTCAACAGATATTCTCCAATCATGGCATCAATTACAAGCACATCATTGTGAGGTCCATTGACATGGGTAGCATCTGTATGATCAAAAGAAACCGCAGATAGACTTGACTCGACTAGCATTACCTGCTTTTTCTACCTTTTCTTTACCGGCTCTATTATTGGGCTACCACCAGTAATCACATAGCAAATCTTGCTTGGGTCAAACTTCTTCTTAGGGGTTGGGTTCCCCTTTTCTACATTCTCCTCCTCCCTATCTCTTTTCTGTTCTTGCTCACCTCCAATAAACTTTTTCAGTTTCCCTTTCTGGACTAGCTACTCAATTTCATATTTCAAGTCATGACAATCCTCAGTCTAGTGGCCGTGATCCTTATAGTATTTGCAATACTTATGCCTGTCCCTCTTATCACTTTTTTCTGGATTTAGCGGCTTTGGGCGGTGTATCTCTTCGCCATTGTCCTTAATCCACAATAGAATCTCTTTCCTGCGGGTATTTAGAGGAGTAAAGAAAGTTTGGTTCTTGTAAGAATCCCTGTCATTCTATCTACCCTTCTGTTTTTCATTCTTTTCTTGTGAGCCTTTCCTTTTTTCTGCCTCCTTTTTATCACCACGAATTGTCTCATCTAGATCCGCACATTTCTGTGCTATAGTCATTACCTCATTGAAAGTTGTAGGTTTTTTTGTCACCAACTTATCATGTAGACGGTGAAAATTTGTCCCATTCCTAAATGCCTCAACTACCGTTTCTACATTCAGGTTATCAATCAACATAGCTTCCCTGTTAAACCTGAGTACATACTCCCTCAGCGACTCATCCGATTTTTGAGTACACCTCACCAAATCACTTGTCTTTCTAGCGGGCGGGATGTTTGTGCGGTATCTGTGTTTGAAGATTGTGGCCATATCATCAAAGCAGTGAATGGATGCTCTTGGGAGCTGCAGGTCCCAGTGCTGAGCCAATCCTTTTAGTGTCATAGGAAAAACTCGGCATTTTACCGAGTCAGTTATCCGTTGTTGAAAGGCCATCACTGTGTTGAACTTTGCAACATGCTCTTTGGGATCTCCCAATCCATCAAATGGATCCATTTTTGGCATTCGAACCTTATCTGGTAATGGTTCTATTAATATTGTGGGTGACAGTGGAGATCCTCCATCCAAAAGGTAATCCTCATCAAAATCTCCCCTTTTGAATCTTTGGAAAATGCCCAAGACTTTCTATTCAACACCCCCTTAATCCTCCTACTCTTTGTCTCCTCTTAGAGGTTTGTCGATTACCTTAGATTCACCTTGAAACAACCCGAAACCAAAACAATATAATAAGGAATTAAATACATAATAATAGTAATTAATCTTAAATTAAAATTCAAATAAAACTCCCTCCAAAAAATTTTTTTTTTAAACAGGGGGTAACAACGATCGTTGTTAAGTGAGCAACGATCGTTGTCAAATGTACAACGATAGTTGTTAGAAGAACAGTGATCGTTGATAAAAACACGAAAAATGGCCAAAAGTTCTAGTAGGTTACACTAGCTCTTGGAAATCAACAACGAGCTCGTTGTTAAAACAGCAACGATCGTTGTTAACCTAACAACGATCGTTGTTAAGTTAAAAAGCTTGACAACGAACTAGTTTCCCAAAAATCACAATTTTAAATAGAATTTTCAACTTTGCCTTATAAAAGCAGACTCCCATAGACTCAAAATCAACTTATATATATATACATCAACTTTTCAACTTAAAACACAATAAAATTATACATAAGGAACATCAAAATCTTATTAAACGTATAATTGACCTCAAAACAACTTTATATAAACTTCTCAAATTATATACACATATATACATGGACATGTCAAACTTATCTCACAACCATTCATTACATCCTAACCAAAATGCGTATAAACATGCTCGTGCTCATGGTCCTCTAGCCAACCTGATTCTCTATTGCAATTTACGTGAGCTCTACAATCAACAGGCTATCAACAACCTGAAAAACAATGCCAAGGAGGTGAGCTGGCAACTCAATAAGCATTTAATCAAATCAACCTTGAATACACCAAATCAAAATTACCAAACACATATACCATACAACAACTATACACACAAAATCAAATCCAACATTC
>CANYLF011163646.1:0-14772 GCA_948193215.1 Bocquillonia castaneifolia
TGAACTAAGATCAACAATTTTAATAAGATGAATTGTTTAACAACCTTGAAACTAACAAGTTAGAAGATTGTATAAACAAGTAGATGTGAAATCAAACTAATCAAATTAATTTAATTTCAAGCAATTCAAAAGGAACACCTTTAGAATTAATGTGCAATGCACAAGGTTTTGCAAAAGCAAAGAAAATATTATTAAAACACTAGTCTGGCCGAAATACATAAGAGCTCTATTTATAGTGTTTAAAATAAAAATAATTCTAACCCTAGAATGACTAAGAGTGGCGGCCAAGACTTCAAAAACACAAAGGAAACAAATAAAAATCAGACCTAAATTAGACTCCTAAGGTGCGGCTGCCTTCTTTAGAAATTAGGAAATAAGTCAACCTAATTCCCCTTAGGAAGGTGCGGCATATAATTGCCTAAACAAAAGGAAATTAAATCAAATCCCATAGTAATAGGAAACTAGAATAAAACTACTTCCTAATTAACAAAATAAAACAACAAGGAAACAAATAACTCCTAAAGGGAAGTATGCAGCTGCCCATCTCCCAAGCAAGTATGCGGTTGGCAATGTGCATTAGGGTATGCGGCACATGTTGGTTAGATGCCCTAATGTTGACTTGTTGACCACTTGACTCCTTTGACTTGTTAACCATGCTGTTGACTTTGACTTTGACCACCACTTGACTTTGTTGACTTCCTCAATTAAGCTTGTTTAACTTTGATTAAGCTCACAATCTTCAAAGTGTTGTTATCATCATCAAATTCCCCCTTGCATGACTTGTTCAAAATATGCTCAATGAATAAAATGAGAGCTTGTTTGAACTTAAGCTTCCTAGCTCGAGTCATAGGTCCTTCAAATGTGAGTGGATCCTTGCTTGCCTTGTTTGGTGCATGCTTGATTGCATCATGCATGGCATCACATACACATGAAACATCATACATAGCATCTCATACATATGAAAAACACATAATATAAACGTGTCATACAATGACCTTAAGTTAGGTTGATCTTCATAAGCCAATATGAAGATCAATGGTCATTCCTAGGTAACAAGCATCTCTATGATGTCGCCTTGGACCATCATCTTGTGCATAGATCATCACATAGCTCCTTTGAACATCACCAAGCTCCTCCATCACCATGATTGGATTAGATGACTTCAAACGGCATGCATTGTCTTCTTGTTTTATTACAATAATTGTTCAAAATTCTACTACTACTAGTAAAATAAAATTACAATAAAACAAAATGACACGCATGCCTATTTAATAATTACAATCCATCATAAAATAACATGCCAATCACATTGGTCTAAAAGGCCATACTATGCACCATGCAAATCATATCACGTTGTCAAATAGCATATGTAAACTGCATAATAAAAACATGTTACTATAGGTGCATTGTTTTTAACCAATTAAATTTATAATGTGCTATGTAGAGATATTACGGTGGTTCCCTTTATAGAAACATTAGAGTTTCATCTTAAAAATTTTAATTTTATTAATCTCGTCAACAATTTTATTAACAAGCTGAAAACCATTATAATTGCATTAAAATAGCATGTAATGTAATCTTATTACATATAAAGCTTCAACATACCACCATGAACAACCATTGACAAATCTGAATTGATACATGGAATCAGTTCATATGTTAATCACATTAATAGAAACTGAAATCATATAATCAATTCATATGTCAATTTTGTTGACTCCTAATTTTGATAATAAATTGTCAATTTTGTTGGCTCCTAATTGGTCATAAATTATTGGCTTCACATTAAACACTTTAATTGTAAAAACCCATTCAGATTCTTAATTAAATTAATGAATCCTTATGAGAAAAGTATTTAATCAATTAACACCTTAAGAAACTGAATTAATCATGTCATTCGTGTATACCATTATATCACATATAATAAAAAACGCAAGACATGCCAAAATCACACATATCGGATACATATAATCAAACATGGCAGGATTGATTTGAATGAAAATGAAAGCGGCTCTAATACCATTGTTGGGTTTCGGGCAAAGGATCCAATCCGATTGAATCAAGAATGCAATGGAAAATTAAAATTTTATCCCTTAACCCACCAAGGATTACATGTGTTTCAAACAAACCAATGGAAAAAATAAACGAAATTACCTTTGTTAATTGATTCCAAAAACTTCTTTAGATCGTTAAGGTGTTGCCTTTGTGAAAGACGACCACCCTCTTTAATTATCCACACACGGACGAACAAGAAACATCATAATTGAATGCTAGTTTAGATTCGTTTTTCTAAAAAATGATTTTAGGTTTACTCTTTATTTCTCAAAGGGTGGCCACTCAAACAATTGGTGTATAGGATGGTATATATAGATGTTAGGGTTAGGTTAAAACTGAATTAATCATTATTTATCGAAAACTCTTTTTAAATAACAACAATTTAAATTCTAGTCCTTATCAAATAATGAATTTATGTTTTAACCAAATCCTCTTAAAATCCTATACAGATTTTAATTATTTAGATTTCCTTATTCAATTTTGTTGGCTCCTAATATTGACAATAAATTGTCAATTTTGTTGGCTCCTAACTTTGACAATATCCAATAAGGAAATCTAAATAAATAACTAATTAGTCATTTATTACAATTCAAATTTTATCGAATTAAATTTGAATTTAAATAATAACTAATTAATTATTATTTGTAATTTAAAATAATCTAATTATTTTAAATTTTTGCAGAGAGTAATTCTTTTGCTTGGTAAATTATTGTCCATAAGGTAAATCGAATCTAAACAATAATAAGCCATAACCATTCTAGTTCGTTCTTAGTGTGCGACCCTATAGGTTCAATTAACGTTGACATTAGGCCTAAATCACATTTTGAGCCCACAAGTTATACATGGCCTCTAGCAAGACATTATGACTACCCAATTTAAATGAAAAGCTCATAATCCAAGACAACCTTAATGTAGCCCATGACACAATTCTTTTGTCTCGCGATATCTTGATTAAATATAAGGCATGGATCAAGTCAACCTTATATCGTTTAATCTTTAATTTCTTAAAATCCTATTAAACTAACTAAACAAATGATATTGATCTATATCAATTCATTTGAGCACGGCCATGAATTTCTCAGTCTTAATTGTCGAGGGGCCCAAAGATATCTCTCTTATAATAAGAGGGAAAAATTCCATCTCAATTACTTATACCTCACTACATGATTCTTATTATGCTCAATCATAATCTTTATAATCATCCGGTTAAGGACAATGTTTGATTATTTCAAAACATAATAATCCTCATGTTGAGAACCATAGTAATTTCAGGTTTAAGGATTTAATGACACAACTTTTAGAGATTAACCTATGACTTTGATCCATGTAGTAATCTCAAAGTGGGTCAGTCCAATATTTATTCTCAATAAATACATAGAATTTGATTTGTATTTCATACACATATTCATCTCATGAATATCAATCAAACTTCATACTAATCTTAATTCATTGTTATTCCCATAACAATAATCGATCAGGGACATTTAGAGTAATTAATAATATTATTCAACGATATTATCATATAATAAACATGCAAATTATGATAATAATAAATTCAATCTTTATTAATAGTCAAAATATCATGTCCACGCAATAGGCCTAGGGCACTATTACTAACATAATAAACATCATATTTTAAGAAATTCAAAATATAATTTTGTACCTAAGTATTACAATTGTGTTAGTCACTACAAAAGATATGAATGGCACAAAAATATTGATATTAGACACTATGGCATTAGCTAATAACACTATATACTGTTTAACATGCTGTATACCGATAATATGCAGGAAGTATGTTAAAATACATTTAGAAAAAGATGAAATCTATATAACAATCAAGAGAAAGAGTAATATGAATAAATTCATTTGAAAAGATCATGAAACAATTTAAGTAACCTAAATTACATACAAAACTGTAGATTTACTTTAAAATCATAATCGTAATCGAGCCTACCTATTCCATGAAAATATACTTTGGAGTAGCCAAGTTACCAAATGAATTTTTATTCCACTCCCTACCTATTTCATGAATTTAAGTGTACTGATGAAGTGGGTCTAGAAGCTGAGAGCAGGCGACAATAATTCATTATTAGCAAAATCAGTGGCATCAGCTTCGGGTATAAGTGATTGGCGTGATGTAGAGATTCTGGACAAGAAAAGGGTTTTGCACCTATGGAAAGGTATATATAAAGTTTTGTCTCTAGTGGAACCCCTTGGTCCTTATTTTCTAAAAACTGCAGGTTAGTAGTACATAGTGAGGCAAATACTTTGCTATGGCACGATTCATGGTTGCCATGTGGTCCTCTTAGAGAAGTATTCTCGGGGCTTTAAAACCTACATCAAAGCCCTTTTTGTACAATTCAGGAAGCTGTAATTTTTGGATGGGTTATGCCTTGGAGAAGGCATCTAAGAGGAGGGGAATCAGACTTGTTTCAAAATTTGTTGCAGTCGATCACATATCACCAATTCGATAACGACACGGCTGACAATGTTGTGTGGGTTCTAGACAAAAAAGGGTACAAAGCAGAATCACTCCGTAAGGCAATCTTAGCCAATGATCGAGCCCCTACAGGAAATCACTTTCACCAAATCTAGATGAGTAAGGCTCCTCCACGCATCAAATTTTTTTCCTGGTTAGCAATGTATGATTCCATCCCATCATACTCATTCTTGACTCGCCGAGGCATGAACTTCCTTTTGGGGGACGCATGTCCTGCTTGTTTGAAGGTGGAGACAACTGCTCACATTCTGTTGCATTGCCAAATTACAGCGTCAGTCTGGAACTGGTTCTTCGGATCTCGGAACTTGCTTTTTTTTTCATGCCTAAATCTTTCCCAGACTTCCTCCATCAATGGAAAGCTCTTCTCTATTGTCATCAACATAGGGAACTATGGAATCTTCTCTGGTACTTTGTTATTTGGGGCATCTGGAATGCAAGAAATAGGAGAGTTTTCTCCAATACTCCTCTTAATGGTGATAAAATCATTAGACATAGTATTTTTGAGGCCGTATATATCCACAAACTCAAACACAAGGAATTTCCATATTCCAGCAATGACGTGTATAGAAGTTTTTATTCTCTTTTTGAGTAGGCTGTAAAAGTTTTATTCTTGCTTAGTGTTGTAGCCTTAAGTGGCGAAAACACTTTGAGTGTATTTTTCTTTTTCTCCACTTCTGGTGGATTAATAAAATTTCTTACTTAGCAAAAAAAAAAAGACCTTATTATTACATATAAAACCTTACAATTATTTTTAGACTCAAGATAATTATGAAAATCATCTGAAAAGTTTGATATTATCATAAATTTTTGGAATAATATAGAATTATTAAAACCTTATTTTGTCTTTATAGTGGCATTAGCCACTAGTTAGGTGGTGATGTTAGTAACTACTGAAGTGACTTACATCACTAAAATAATGACTACTGCAGCTATCTAGTGCCGTTTGGCTCCATCTAATTGCTAATTCTAGAAAGATTTGAAATTGGTGGTGTTGGTGACTATTGTTGTAGTAACTAACGTCACCATGTATAAGCGTTAGTCACTACTAATGCCATTACAATTCTGTATTTGACAAGAAAAAAAGTTCAAACATCAAATTTAAGAGGTTTTAAAGAATTTATTTAGACAATAACTATCATAGATCTTATTATAAAGATCAAAATTTCATCACTGAGCCACCACCATCATTTTAAAAGGTGTTTCATTTTATAGGAACAAAAATGGGTTTCTTACAAATGTGTTTCATTTTATAGGAATAATAGTCTCGACTAACTTTTGTTAGAGGTAGATGCATTCTTACACAATTTTAAAAATTTTAAAAGGTCAAAACGAGACACTTTAAATTTTAGGTGTCTAAGTGAGATTTGCATTATAATTTCAGAGCTCATTTGCACAATTTTCCTTATTTAAAATTTTGAAATGTGAAATTATGAATTCAAACATGAATGATAAAAAAAATAGTTCTTTACATTTAAACAATGCATTTCTATTATGATTGCTAATTTTACTTTTAATATTGTTCTCAGTTATTAAAACAAATTGTACGCATTATAAATATAAGAAATAACATTATGCACACAATAAGTAGCTAAAAAATGTAAATGAAATTGAAAACAAGCATATAATTCTAATTTTTTTTAGGCAAGCACATACAACATGTTGCACACAATGTTGTGGCTAATAAATTTATTTTCAAACAAGTAGTCAATAAAAATAAAGGGAATTGGAAACAAGCACATAGTTCTAATGTCTTGCACATAGACACATAGAGTAACAATGTCTAGCCCAAAAAAGGACAACCGTGTGTTGAAACATCACATTGTTCATCATTTGAAATTAGTGTTACTCTAAAAAAACCGCTAAAGAGCTCCGCCGGCTCATAATAAACCTCCACATCTTCAGCTCTTAAAGAATCATCCACCTAGACATGCCATATAATTCATAACTAAAAGAGTAAGAAAATAATTAAGAAAAAAATGATAGTTCATTAAGTGCACTATAAGTTTCTTTAATTTTATTTTACACATATCACATTTTTATTAGTGATATTTTTTTTTCTTTTGTTTCCTTAAGTGTTAAATGTTTATGTAAGAGAATTCCCATTTATCACTCAACAACGAAACTTTGCTTATTTCATTTTTTAATAATCGATGAATCAAATGATCAATTGGATTTATGTATGTAATCAATAAAAATTTTAATGTTAAATGTTATTTTAATAGCACGCAATAATTGGAGACACGTAGACAATCAAGTAGTTTAAATAAATGATAATTCCTAGTTTTGAGATTAATGTAATCAAAACAAGTTTTTAATCTCTATGTAGGAAAATTTTAATTGATTGAATACTCATTTAATATTATTGCTACATAGAAAAAAATAGTAAAGGCTTAATAAACAATTCTATATTAAACTTTAATTGATTTTTAAAAAAAAATATTTCATACATTAAATTACATCAATTTATGTGTTAAGCTTTTTGATTTATAAAAAAATCTATAACACCAAAAGACTCTATGGTAGAGCTAATACGGAGCATTGATGTGGCTTTCTGGATCAACAATTTAAACATTCCATATGTCCTAAACTACTCATTCATTTGCAACATGAATATGCTTGTTATAAATTAAAAGTTGATGATATAAAGATATTGTTAGCCCCAAGGACCACAAGGTTCTAGTATTGTTTATGATGATACAAAAAAATTGTATTGTTACTAATATCTTTGTTAAGTGTTTTTATAGAAATTCATAGTGAATTACTGGATGTATAGAACATTATATCAACACTTGTTGATGAAGAAAATAGATGGAATCATTAGTGTATGCAAGTTTTGGTTGAAGTACGAGTTGCATATTTGGGTAGGTTAAGGTGTTGTTCTATGGAAACATTTGCGCGAAAGTATTACCTTAATTTTAGGAAAGTAAATTAGCTTAGGTGGGTAGGTTTAAGTTTAAACCTAATCAAAATTTTTGTGAAGTGTTGAGGGTTTGAAGATGATGGGGGTAAGGTTATGAGTTTGAAGATTTCAAATACCTTGAGGAAGATTGGACAATCAAGTTTTAAAGAATAATAAAAAAGATAAGTTAAGGACTAACCGTTTTATGTAAGTCACAACTGTATTTTACTTGGGAGACTATAAAAACTAACTTAGGACATCAAAAGCACGATGATATGAGAATCATATGAGTTTAAAGAAGTTAAAAGTATCTTTGAAACATCATCAAGCTTTAAATCACCGAAAGAATCCGCATGTACTTATTCTAAACTTTAATGAAAACTTTGTAGATTGTTAATTCACTCTAGTCATTTTTTTTGTTATTAAACTTTGAGAGTGAGTTAGAAAAATATTTTCATTGAATTATTTCATTATTGTGAAAGGTTTAAGTGTTAACTTAAAAATGGTTAGGTTGTTGAGTTTTATAGAGATAAAATACTTAGGCATTGAAAAGGGTTGAGTGTTATCTATAAATACTTTGTAAAGATTGTGTGTTAACCTTTGAAAACAATTATGAAGGTTAAGTGTGAGTCTTGCGGAAATACTTTGTAAGGCTTCAACTGGAACCTTAGAGAAAAATCTTGTAAGGTTTTATGCTAGCCAAGAAAATACAAAGTTGTTAGTTAGCTTGTGAAAACTCTCCTTGTGTGATTTGTGGAATAACCAATTAATTGAATTAGGAAGTTAATATAAGGTTAATTAATACCCAAACCACTATAAATTTCTTGTGTTCATCTAAACTACTTTCTATATCTTCCTAATTTCTTATTTGCTTAATTTTTTTTATTAGAATAATAGTCATATATATCCCTAACTTTCATACAAATTTCAAATATATCTTAGTTCAAAAGTATTTCAGATTGGCCCTTCAAATATATTCTAACGTGTGCCATTGATGACATGGCATGATGATCTGATAATTTTTTTTTATGTAAGTGACTGCCAAGTCATTAAATGTTGTGATACTTTTGAATTTTGCACTAAATTTTAGGACATATTTGAAATAATTACTAAAGTTTTGGATATATGATATTATTAATTTCTAGAATAATTAATGTCACATATTTATTGAGTTGACTGCCTATTTTAAAGCATACCATGTAAGCATGTCATGTTACCTCATGCACGCGCTTAGATATATTTGAAATAAACTTAAAGGTTTAACGGTCAATATGAAACACTATTAAAAGTATGATACATTTAAAATTTACATCAAATTTGGGAATATATAAGACTATTATTCCTTTATCACTTTTATTTTTCACACCAATTCAACTTCCATCTCGATCGGTGTCATGGGATTTTAAATATAATGTAAAAAAAAAAGGATGCCTTTGTATAAAGTCATCAAAATTTAGGCTAAAAAAATTTATTAACTCATCAAAAAAAGGAAATTATACAATCTATTTAATACATAAGATTGATTTTTCTATATTATTGAATATTTTTTTATAGTAAAACTTTATAGTACGCATTTCATTAACTACAAATTGTATTTGTCTTTACTTATCAATAATTATTAAAGCCAAGTATTTAAACTCATGGGGCGTGGTTCAAGTGGTAAAAAACAGCTTGGGCTTGCAGGCTTTTCGTTTGTAGATCGAAAGTTCGATCCTTAGGGCCGCATGGGGAGAGTGTGATTCCAAATGGAACTCACTCTACCGGGATTAGTCGGGGCTCCAAATAGGACTCCGGATACCCGGGATAATCACAATTATCAAAAAAATGCCAAGCATTTAATTGTTCATTTCATATTCTTATTTTCTAAATGTTACATTTTAATATATTTTTAGTAATATTTTGAAAAATCATTCGGTACTAAATGTTAAATAAAATAAGAATACAAAACTTTTCAAAATTTTAACTTTTAGTTTTTTTTATTATAAGCACATACAATTTTTGAACTTGTGAGAAATATTTAATAAAAAAACCATAAAATTCAATTATAATAAAATAATTAAAATTTTTAATGTAATTATTTTTTAAGGAAAAATCTAAGTGTTAAAATAAATTTTGTAATGATTAATATTGAATTTTTAAAATATTTTCGTAATATGAAAAATTATTTCTGTAATATAAAAATTTGAATTTTTTCATGAATGTAAGTATTATTTCTTTAAAAATTAATTTCTCAATGAAAACTAATTTTCTAATCAATGAAATTCATACAATAAATAATAGTTTTTTTATAAGATACAATAAATAATAAATAATAGTTCATTAAAATATATATCTTTAACTTTGATAGTTTTAACAAAAATGTCGTATACCTTTAATTTTCAATTTATAATAAATATATCAAATTCCAAAAGCCCAAGCGTGTGACATTTTTCTATAATTATTTCTTAAAAGAATTAGTTTTTATTGTGACTTAAAGAACTTGTAGGTTTTAAAAAGTTATTAATAGAAAATGAAACTTTCGATATTATCTGAACCTATAAGAATTGTTAATATATGAATTACTTAAGTTTTAATTCATAATGCCAAAAGCAAGTGCATGCGCGGCGCATATATATATATATATATACACGGCACTAGAGGTTTAGATTATTTTTTTAATTCACTTATTAGTAAAAATGTTATATTTTACTTTAACGATTCATAAAATAGTAAGACATTAGAAAAATTTATAGTGACCAAAATCAATAAATATTATTTGTAACATTACTTTTTTTATGATCAGAGTGTACAAATTTTCATAAGTTATATCAATGTTTTTAACAACCTAAACTATCCATGTTTATTTCAAAAAACAAAAAACTAAACATGTTGATTATTAATTAATTCACTCTTAAATCTCTCTAAATTTGACCACTCAAGGCAAATAGAATCTCAGAAAAAATTGAAAAAAAAAAACCAAATTCATAACCAAAAAAAATCCAAAACTAAGATTTTAAAAATTAATTAGAGTTTCAATTAAAATAAACAACCCATGGGTGTGGTTCAAGTGGTAAAACCACTTGGACTTGCAGACTTTACGCCTGCAGGTTGAGAGTTTGATCCTTAGGGACGCATGCAGAGAGTGTGTTTTCAAATGAAACTCACTTAACTGGGATTAGTTGGAGCTCCAAATGGGACTCCGGATACCCGGGATAACAATTAATAATTATCAAAAACAATTAAAATAAACAAGAAAATTAAAGAACTACCTCCTTAAAGAAATATTAAAATATTTTTTTAAAGATCTAAGCCCTGTTCATTCTATGAAAAAAAATGTAGAAAAATAAGCTGCAATGAAATTATTTTCTAATATTAGAATAACAGAAAATTATTTTCAAAAAATAATTTTTTTCTCATTTCCCTATTTTTCTATAAAAATATATAACTGGAAATATAAGAGCCCATTTCTTTATTAGATGAAAAAATTAAAAAAATCATATTTCTATTCTTTTAATAAAAAATAAATTAAGGAAACAAGAAAAATATTTGATCTTAAAAATAAGAATTCATTTTCTCAAAACCGTCAAATTTTTTTGAAATTTGAAAAAAATTCATAACAAATATATTGTTTGCGTGTAATAAATATTGTACAATTTATATACATATATTTCAAAGAATCCTAGTACTGGGTACTGCTGCAATTAATGTTATTATCATTAAGCTGAAAGCAATATTTTTATTTGTACTATATTTTAAAAAATAAAATTTCAAATATAATATTATGAAAATATTTGTTTACAAAAAATAGTGGAATAATAATTGATTGCTGTTTTTAGACATTTGAATCATGAATTGTTTTAAAACACCGATGATTATTGTAGGTAATTGATAATATTTAATGGTTTGTAAACTTTTTAAAATCTGATAATTTAGTGTGTCAAATTTAAATAGTGACAAAACAGTATTTCAACCTGTTAATAGTTTACAATACAGTGTATGTAACAGACAAAACAACAAGTAGAGGGACAAATCTTGAAAAATAAAATCCAATTTAGTTTAAAAACTTATTAATTGTCAAAAAATAATTAAATTTGGTCCAAAAACTCATTTTCTTTTCAAAAAAGTCCATAAATTCATAAAAATTCTATAATTTGCAAAGTATTTTGTTAGAATTTATATATATATATATATATATATATATATATATATATATATATATACTATTTGGGATTTAAAAAAAAAGAAATAACTTTATTAAACTTCTTAAAATATTATTTTAAACTTTCAAATTCACTAGTTAAATAAACTGAAAAATGAATTTGATAATATTGACAAAAACTTATAACTCAAATAATATTAATAAGTGTATGTTTGTAATCTTAAGATAAAAGTAATTTGAAAAAAAAAAGATAAAATATATTTACTAAAAAAATTTATCATAATTATTCAAACTCAATTATTTATAAAAAATTTATAAATTTAAAACTTTCTCAATATTTATTTATTGAAAATATATTATGCATGTCTTCTGTATTATAGTGTTCAAAACTTATTATAAATTTTTATAGTAAATAAAAATTATAAAAGTGTAGCATTTTATCATACTTTTATTGAAATTTTAATTTTTTATAAATTTTAAAAATTTATGTAATATTATTCATAGATTTTTTTAATGTTTTATATTTTATAATTTAGTGTTTTACAAATGTAAAAAAAAGACTAAATTATAAAATATAAAAGATTAAATTTAATAATTTCGTATAATTTTTCAAAGTTTAAAAAAAATTAAAATTCAATAAATTTTTTTATAAATTTATTGGGTTTGAATGATTATATGACAAATTTTTTTAGTAAATTTATTTTTTATTTTTTTGCAAATTGTTATTATTTTAAGATTACAAACTTTTTAGAATTTTATCAAATTTTATAAGTTTGATTGAATAATTTAATTTATATACTCATAAAAATGATTTGAGTTATAAATTTTGGTCAATATTGTCAAATTACATTTTTTAGTTTATATAATTTTTTAATAATTATAGTTTATGTAATTAGTGAACTTTAAAATTTAAAATATTATTTTAAGAAGTTTAATAAATTTTATTTCTATTTTGTTTTTAAATCCCAAAAATGTATATAAATTTTAACAAAATACTAAGTAAATTAAATTTTTTTATGAGTTAATGGATATTTTTTTTGAAAGGAAAATATGTTTTGGGACCAAATTAAATTATATTTTAACAATTAATAAATTTTTGGACTAAACTACATTTTCTTTTTCAAGATTTCTACCTGTTATATACACAGTTTTGTAAACAATTAACAGGTTGAAAGATTGTTTTTTTAAAAAAAAAAATTGAAACAACGTTTTGTCACTTTCTAAATTTGACACACTGAATTTTTGAATTTTAAAAAGCTCAGGCATCAATTTAGCATTATTGTATTAATTGATTACTCTTTATTTTTAGAATCCTTCTATTAATGCTTTACCTTTCTTTTTATTTCTCAAAGGTTAGATTTATTTATTTATTTACTTTCCTTTTATATTTTTTTATGTTTACTTGAATTTAGTAAGGAAATATTTCTTTCCCTAAAAAAAAGATATTGCTACGTATACTATTTTCTATAAATATCGATTTATTTATATTTTTATTATGTAAAATTTTTTATAACCTTTTTTACTTGTTTTTAATTCTTATTTTATGTTGCTATATATATATATATCTGTGTGTGTGTGTGTATGGGTGAGGATTTTTGCACTCCAATACTTTATAAATGCATTCAAATTCCTAATCAATTGACTAATATATCCTTAATATTAATTCTTTTTATAAGTGTCATATAATCTATATTGTACCTATCATAACTATTTTCAATTTTTAACATATAAAGGAATCCTTTAGTTTTTTTAATATTATTTCCTTTTCAGCAAATTAATTATGTATATACACATAAAAAAAATTCTTCATACTATACCCTATTCTCTTTTACAGTATTAAAAAAAAGATTATAATATATCACCAAATAAAATAAAATTAAATTAAAATTTTGAAATTACTTTAAAATAGATTTTTAACCTTCTAGAATTGATAGATATTTATTTTGAAACCAATAAGTAATTTTGTAAATAACTAGTTTATATTTTTCCATCTGTTGAATAAATTTTACTTTTATATTTACATTAAGTCATAATCTAAAATTTAAAAGTGGTGAAAAAATAAGATATGTATTAATATTTTTTATAAGAAGATATGTATTTACATAATTATTATTTTTTATTTTGTGAAAATAAAATTGAATATCATGAGATTTTTTTTATTACGTGGAGTTTAATTTGTAGATAATATTTTTGTGATGCGCTAAAACTTATTTAACGTGTATATAATTTGTGCAGAATAAATTATACTTCCATCAAATGAAAATAATCTTTTTAAAAAGGACCGTAAGTATTAATTTTTTTATCTTCTATAAATTTTATATCCTAATAATTTTAAACATAATAAGATGTTATTGTTACTATCTTTGAAATATGGAATGGTGGACCTATCGTTATTACTTGCATCTCTTTTCATAATGACCTCAAGAATACAAAAGGGGAAAAAATCAGGGTATTTTAGACAAATGATTAAATATTGAAGTGTATTTATTAAGAGGTGGAGTGTAAAAATCAGCACCATTTTATTTATAATAAATTATATTTAGACACTAATTTGAATTTTTTTAATATTATAATATCATATTTATTGTTAACTATGAGTTATTACTTTTTTTGATAATTGAGTTATTACTTTTAATTTAATATAAAATAATAAAAAATGATTAAAATTGTATCAGCAGGGATAATTAGTGTAATAAAAATAAAATATATAGGGATAAATGTATAAAAAAACCTCAAGTGCAAATCAGTGTAATAGGCAATCCCTCTTGGGTCATTGTAATTTACCCTTATTTTTTAATTAATAAATGATAAATTAAACAATAAATATTAATCTCTCACTTCCCAACGATGATATTTGTAAAATTTACAAATAAAAATATTTATGTGTCCCAAAATAATGATACAAAAACAATTTTTAATTGAAAATAAAAATATCCAGTTGTATTTATATCTATCTATAAAAGTTTCTTAAAAGATAAAATTTTTTGGACAAATTTATTACAATTTAATTAGTTCAAAAAGAGAGGAGAAGAAGGGAAAAAAAATGGGAGACCCTGTGGAAGGAATTGTAACCCAGGAAGACAAAGATAATCGAAAAGGACCATTAATATTTTCTCATTAATTCCTAAATTTTTATTCTTTAGCCAACCAAAGCGACAGCCTTGGCCACAATCTGAT
>CANYLF011165408.1:0-14647 GCA_948193215.1 Bocquillonia castaneifolia
ATAAAATTGTACCCGTACTCATACCCATACCCCAGTCGGTAAAGAAAATTCTATCCATATCTAAACTCATAGGGTTTTGGGTAACCCGTGGGTATCAACTTATAAAATATTTACATAAATTTAAGGTCTAATTACTGAAAAATACCCAAACTTTTTGACTTTTAACAATTATATCATAAATTTTCAATAATTACATAGCAAATCTTAATCTATCAATTCTTTTTCAAAAGTACTCTAAAATCACTTTAACGGGTAAAAAATGATTGTGTGACTGACTGTAGCATTTTTTAAAAATAAAAAAAATAAAAAATTAAATTAATAAGTTGAATATTGCATCAATTATAATAGTCAAAATATACAATTTTATTTTTTTAAAAGTATATGTTAACTTACTATCTAAAATTAGAGAACATAAGTCAGAATAAATAAGTGCATTTAAGTTCTTTTAGGTAACTAACATGTAATATTTGGGTCAGTTTGTCTTTTAAAAATTAAAAAAATTATTCTGACAAGTTATAGTGATATTTTTTTAACTGAAAATAAGTTACGGAGATATTTTTTCACTGAAAAAGTGATAGCTGAGTATTTTTGAAAAAATATTGACAGATTAGTGTTTACTATGTAATTATTAAAAGTTTGTGATAAAATTGTTAAACGTTGAAAAGTTTGGATATTTTTTTGGTAATTAAACCTAAATTTAACACTAAAAATTGAAGCATTATATATATATATAAATAGATTCTTATATATATATAAGAATCTATTTAGAAATACTAAAATAAAACTTATAAATTCATTCAAGTTTTTAAACTTAACTAAATTCAATTACAGAAGCATTAATATTAATCGTCCCACTTAAAACTATATATATATATATGTGTGTGTGTGTGTGTGTGTGTGTGGGTAATGAGTATGCGTATGGGTAAAACCAAATAATTTGGGTAGGGTATGGGTATGGTAGTGTATTATCCATACCCTACCCGTACCCTATGATATTTTTTTTTGTATGGATATTACCTGTACCCATTACCCGGTCAAACCGGGTATTACCCTATTTGACCGGGTAGGGTCTAAGTGGGTACCCATGGGTAAGGTCCGTTTTACTACGGTCAACTTCGTTAAAATGCAATCTATATATTATAGATTAATTATCGAGTTAAACTCCTCGTAAATTTCTTAATAAATTGACAATTTTATTTATTTTAAGATTGAATCTAATAATTGAGTGAAGTTTTGTTTTTGAGGGAAATTACATGTGAAGTTTTGATTGTAAAATATAATTTTTCTTTTGGCTCTGTTACATGATGCTTTATTTTTTCAGTTGTTTTTACTTTAGTTTCTCCAGCTTGTGATAAAAAAAAATTGTAATATATAATATTACATTATAAATTTCTGATTCCTTATGACTAATATTAATTTCTTGAATAATACTCCACATTAAAATATACAATTATGATAGTAAAACATTATTATAAACTCACACTTCTTTTTTCCTGTCAAAAAAAACCTTTCATTTCTTTTCATGGACTTTGTGCATTTGGCACCAGCAAGACTAGAAGCCTGTTTCAAAGTCTGCAATCCTCTACAAGGTATAAGGATCATTTGCATCTTTCATCTTCTGTTAGAGGCCTATAACTGTAAGTTGTTTGTGCATGAATCGTATTTGGATGCGAAAATGCCATCCCCCAAGAGAGCAAGAAGATCACGAGAAAAAAAGAAAAAAAAAGAGAACCCATACAAGAAATTAGTAGGTGTATTGTAGATATCTTCATCCAATACCATCCCATTTTGGAACTTAAAAAGAAAAAAAAAAATCAAAGAATCAAAAAGTGGAAAACCTCAGTAACATTGTGATTGTATCGACTGGTAATTCCACCTGGAAGACTGTACCTATGAATTTTGCAACACAAAATTTATGATTTCTTAGTAATATACAACATCATTCATACACGAACAAGAAATATCTCTCTCTCAGCATCACTCTGCTTCCAACCAAAAGCTGTGTGTCATAATGGAAGCTCATTGCATCTAAAGCCTGCAGACTGGAACTGCAATGACATAAATAATTCACCCCAAAAGTGAAGCTTCTGTGGCTGCCCGATCGTACAGCATCAATACAAAACACAACACGATGAATCATCAGAGGTATTTTAAGAAAGTTCCTCCTTTTCAAACTTTTTCCAGGATTCCTGTTTAAATGCAAAATGTAGTAGAATATAAGAATAAGAGCACATGAAAGTGACTTGTAATGCAGCCTTTGAACAACTGCAGCTGTAAATGCAAGAACCCTGAAACAGGCTTGAGAACTCTTCATGAACTAATCACCAAGTACATTCTATTACAATCTAGGTCAATACAGGCTTCAATAATTTAAACTACTCCTTATAGTAGCCAATAAAAGCATTTGCTTTTAGTTGCACAGACATCGCATTTAATGAGCCAAAAAAGTGAAATTTTCAAAAATTGTTTTCACGAATAAAATGATACAAGTTTTTAAAACATCAATTGATCAGAAAGGGAAGAAAATCGTCAAGATTGATGGGTCTCCCTGAATTCAGTGTGAAATTGTCATGATGGTTCATTTGCACTGAAAACAAAATATAAGACCTTTTCTTTATAAAAAAAAAAGGCGACCAGCCTTCAACTACTATTCTTAGCGGGCAAACACTTATCATCATTAAGACCTGAAAGAACTTCAAATTTTCACTTTGAAGTATAAGGTTTACAGGGCAAGCAGGTATGTTTTAGGCGAAGAATATTTCTTCAACAAAGAAAATAGAATTTAGGATTAACTGTTGCTGAATTACTAAAGTTCACCAGCACCATTAACACATATGCTACTACCAGAAGTTTATCAATAAGAATGGCTACCAAACTACAGTTTGTAAGATTAAAAAATATTAACAGTTTTTACTGCTGTGTTTGGAATATTGCCTAAGCTCTGTGAAAAGAGCCCCATAAATCAAAAGCGTGCCTCAACCTAGTCAACTAAACTGCAAACTGATGGATTCTTAAAAAGGTGATGTGGATGATCTCAAAGAAAATATTTGAAGACATTTAAGCTGCTCTAAGGCATATAGTCGAGTAATCAAAATCATTTCAACATCAAGTATATGCATGCACTTTTCCCCCTTGTTCAAATGTATGAAACAAAGCTTACCTGGAGTATATCAAAAACTTTCTCAGCAATATATTTTTGCTCAAGAGTGGCACCTTTCTGCTGAACCTTATCAGGATGCACGCATAAAGTTGCCTTTCTATGAACTTTTTTTACTGAAGTAGAAGCAATCAAATCTGCCAGTGAAACTGGCTCCCAACCACACTGAGGCCAAAGCACCTGTTCATAATTCCACATACAAAGTAACATGTTGGTATGCACAACTTTTACCATAGGCAAATAAGAACTTTAAATTCTTGACATTCAAGATTACTTTCAAAATTAACACTGACACTTCATTTAAATGAACACAACAAAAAATTATAAGGATACTGATTGAATTTAATGAAAATACTTTGTTATGATTCGAAAATCTTAGTTCAGAAATTAAGCACATTTTATCTGCTTTCTTTTGATGAAAACTGGAGTCACATGAGTGACAAGGAAGTAGAGTGTAGCAGGGGACTTAAAACACAATTTTGTAAAAATAAAGACACAGAAAAGTGCAACTGTCATCAGTTTTTTTGCTTCTACAAATATCAAGTCTGACATTGAATATGCTTTGAATCATTAGAAAAGTCTTTTTATATACAAGGCACATATGTCAAGTCTGGCCCTGTGAGGTTTAACCACCTTATATTATTATTTCAACAAGAATAAAGCACGTGTGCACATGAGTTAACAAAAGTAAGCCCAAATACTCTTATCGAGTCTCATCAACCACCAAAACTTAGGAGGATTTGGATAGTCTGTTCTTCTCTCAGATATAGATGCAGAAATGCATGCAAAACTTTCTTATTCAAAATAAAGAGGCAAGGCTAGAGTAGAAATTCTTCAACTTTTACACAGTTCATCCTAGTCCTACTAGGGAGTGAGAATGGAATATTCAAACATTAACAGAATGATGAAAGTTTTTCTCAAACTAGCTTAGGAACAGTAAAATTTAGTAGGATTCAGTCTAGCACCTCCATGAGTCTCCTTTCACAAACTACAAAGACAATCATTAATCATTCATCAAGCATTTAAATAATAGTATCATTTATGTTCGTCTCTTCTATTATTGAACAACTAGTCCAATGGATCTAAAAACATGTTCCTTTTACTTTGGGTGGCCAATCATCATTTGTTTCAACACAGACCACCCATCAAAGATAAGTACATTTTTTTTGATAGGTGGAGTACACACGCACCCACCAAAATATCCTGGACCCCGTTTTACAGTTATCCAGATTAATCTCCGGCCTAGAGAAACCCTAACTCTCTCCCAATGGGGGTGAGACTCGAACTCTAGACCTCCCTTGAATGGGACTTTCCTTGACATGTGGCTTTACCACTAGACCAAGACCCCGTTGGTATCAGAGATAAGTACATATATTCTTCCTAATGGTTCAGCTATTGACATCTCTTCCCTTGAATAGTCCAGCCCTTTATTCAGCTGGGCTGTGCTCATCTGCCCAGCAAAGGGACAGAAATGGTACCCTCAGCTCTCAATTCTACCCACTCAAAGATAGCATCACAAGTAAATCTTGCATGATGCATGGACTACAGTTTTATGATAGCATACGTGCATATGACAACCTAAGGATCTCTCTTTATCCTTCTGCGTCAGATCCAGAACCAGAGTATGCTATCATCATTTCCGTTTCAACTTTTCTTTTTTAGAAGTCAGTAGCATGAAAGTGCTGCAACCAAGAATTATGTGTGAGACCAAAATTCCAAATTGAATTCATATAGCGGTCTTTATACCTATCTCCTCCAAATCCTTGTAAATTCAAAGAGTACCAAATTCATCAAGCTAAGGTTTCTTAAATCCACATTCATTGATGCAACATGGTCATGATTTTCTTTACATATGTTCCAGAACTCACTTCAGGGGGTAAAATAGCTAGCAATTAAGCTGTTTTATAGCACATTGACACGCTAAAAGTTAGTTGAAAAAAATGTCTTTCAAAAGAACCTCTTAAATGACACACCTTTTGCAATGAAGATAACAGTGCACGCATGTTGCCTTCCTTTCCTTCAGACCATTGCTTTATCTTCAAGTCCATTTGGTCAGCAAGCCTCTGCAAGTTAACCTTAAATATCAGCACTACATAAATGACAATGAAAAGACACTATCAAAAATGAAATGCCTGTTAGGAGACAGCACACATGGGCACCATTCAACAACATGCCCCTACTCACAAATAAAAAGGAAAGAGACAAAAACATACATGCTTATACATATGAGCATATGCATACATGAAATTACCTCAATCAGTCTTTAAGTTAGCTATAACCATGCACATAACATAAGATGTTTATTAAAACACAAGCCTATTCACACACAAAAAACACATTTAGTCGATCACTATTTCAAATGATTATGTCACAAAAGTCCCTATAAATGCATCACATTTCATAACATTAGTCCTATAGTTACATGTGATTAGACAGACATGCTTATATGTGTTTAAAAACACACATATATGCAGAGTCGCCCACTATTTCAGAGTTCATAATAACACAACTAAATGCATCAAACATTAGTTCCATACTTACATGCCTCTCTTCTTGCTCTTGCTGAGTTCGAAAGTCACGCTGGTTCATATCAGCAACTGCCTTTGCCTGTCAATGAAAAATTCAAAATCAAAACCCAGGGTGAAGAGAAAAAAAAGAAAGATGAATAATAAATTCAATACCAGCAAGTCCACAGGTTTTCCTACATGTCATAAATTTCCACCTAAAAGATGCCACTACAAGTCAACTGCCAAAAGAATTGCAGTATTATGGTGCTGTGATGTGCTAAGTAGTGAACTCCATGCAATGCAGACAACCAATAAGTAAAAAAAAAAAAAAATTAAAGAACAAAAGAATTTAGAATTTTGTCCTAGTACTCGTGATTTAGCAAAAGGTATTACTTTAAATTCTAGCAAAGGTAGAATAGTATATCAAATTTACTTAGCAGAAGTCTTATTTAGGAATACTCATTGGTTTAATTAATTCTACCTGATTGGTATTGAAATAGTTCGGCATTTTTTATACAAAAAATTATCAGGATTAGTTTGAGTTTATAACTTGTAGTGTTTTATTTTGAATTCAATTTTTCAAAAATAGTAAAATTTCAAAATTATTTGCTATTTCTAATTGTGTTGATCAACTTCCTATTCTAAATGCAATTGCCTTAGACCCTTCTAGTTCCGGGTGTGATTCTTAGAAGAAAATTCTATCTTTTCTTTATTCCTTCCCTACAGAAAATCTAATCTGCATCACTGTGGCAGATGGAGGCATCACATGCATGGAATTTAAATATTTTATCACTAAATTTATTGCGCTTAAGAGCTGTTAAAAGATAAATGTGCATGAAGGGATTTTTTTTTCCTTTTTTGTTTGTTTGGTTATTGTGTGATATTGATGCAAATCTCATTCCACTTTCACATAAATGAACTTCAGAATTCAGATAATCCAAGTACCAAAGAAAAAAGACACACCATTCGATCTTGAGTTCTCTGGTGACGTTCGAATCTGGCTCTTCGTCGATCTTCACTTTCTCCTTCAACTTCCTCAAATCCTCCAAACATTGAGAAATCTTTGGGAACAAAAAAAAATTAGAATATCAAGTCTAGAGCACTACCAAAAGTCAAAAAGATCATCAGCATTACTACAAAGAGAACTTGATTGCAACACCAATTACCTCCGAACATTGAAGGAAGGTCATCAACAATACTTGTTGTAGAAGAAGCCTTTCTTATGCCAGATGAGGCACTACTAGACTTATTCTGAGATACAGCAGGCTCTCCTCTTCTATTTATTGTTGCATCAAATAAAGGATCCTATCAGGTGAAGCAGGAATTAGATTAAACATGCCACTGATGGACCATTTACTTCACATCAATTATCACTTTTCTTACCACGCTTGCAGCTCGTGACTTTGGTGCACTGCTGGATCGATGACCCATGCCAAAAATGGCTTCTATGTCATCTGCACTTGCTTGTTGATTCTTCCGAGTAGCATCTTCAGCTTCTTTATATCTGTTTGCTTTTGTGGATTGTCTATCCCTTGCTTCCTTAGTCTGGTGAACTTCCGAGCGTCCATCAGCACTATTTCGCACCTTGGCCATTCCAAACTCTTCAAGTTCATCCAAGAAAGACACGTTTGAGCTTTTAGCTGCATCATGCACCATTTCAAAAATGTCTGGGTTATGATATATAATCAAATAAAGAATTCTCAAAAGCATATTATTTCAAACTAAGGATGCATTATACTCTTATCACTCTTCAAACTTTGTCCTGGTCTTGGAGGGGGCTTTAGTGGGGATGGAATATTTGATGAACCAGCAGGTTTTGTGCTTCTAGAATGACTGAAAGTACGGAATTCTTCCAGGGGGTCTTTCGATGTTGCATTTGTTGTAGTTGAAGTTCGTTCAAACATTGCAAAAGGGTCGTCAGTTGAGGCATATGGGTCTGTCGATGTCATATTTGTTGTAGTTGAAGTTTGTTCAAACATTACAAAAGGCTCATCAGCTGAGGTGTATGTTGAATTATTCATCCCTGTATTTTCTCTGTGCCAAAGGTGTACAAGAATAAAGGCATTGGTTCTCCATATTCATAACTGTGCCATAGCATCATAACATCATACAAAATGTAGATCGAACCAATATATCTGCAAAACTATAAATCAGGCATAACAATCTCCATTCCAAAGACAGAAGGTAGGCTAAGAGAACTACGAGACTCAAAAGCATGAGATAAAATCCTTGAAAGTTTTATCCTTACATATGATATCTTTTATGCTTTCAATAGATAAACGTCATTAAAAAAATATCTAAAGAGTTTCAGCGAGTGACCAAATGCATGCGATGTTTTACATTTTTAGAAGAACAAAAAAATGGACAAATGATGATACGGCATGATAGCAGTCAAAACCTTATAATGCTAAACAAAGAAAGAGGCTAAGTAAACATCTGGTTTTGTAAGATCTTTTTTTTTATATAATCTATTCTCAAATAACTATTCTATTTCACAAGTATTCGAACTCTCTCAGTAAAATGCAGTTTTTGTGCATTATATGAGACCAAAGCTAGATGCATAATAATTGAATGAAATTTCTAAAGTAAACAAATCCAATACTAACCAAAACAGGAGCAATGAAACGAAGATTCAATCATCAAGTTCAAGTAACTGTAGTATTTAAACTGTTTAATCAAAAGCAATTCCAGCATCTTTATCCATAAAATCTAGGTGCTCGATAAGCATCAGACAGATAATTTCAGTAAAACAATATATTTTTGCTTCAATGCAATCTACAGAAAATACAATAGTTCCTAAACTATTTAATGCATAAAATCTAGGTGCTCAATGAACATCAGATGGATAATTTCAATAAAACACCATATTTTTGCTTCAATGCAATCTAAAAACTCTAATCAAGAAGCGGAAGACATTTAGTGAACAAAACAAATCATCAATCAAAAAGACCAATTACTATGAACAAACATTTACTGACAAAAATAGTAACATACCCTTTATTTGATGAGATGGTTGAACCATTACCAAAGCCAGGTATCAGATCATCAGAACCAAAAGATACATTGTGGGTAGGAGGAGGAGGAGGCTTAAATCCAGCACTAAAGTCCCCTAACAAGTCATCGCCTGGTGCACTCTGATCGCTAGGCTTAGAAACAAATGACCCAAAAAAATCATCTGTATTATTATTAATATTAGAATTGGATGTGGCATTAAACCCACTAAACAGATCATCAGCAGAAGACCCATTTGCATTATTAGTTGAATTCTTTTGAAACCCACTAAAAAAATCAAGACCATTATCATTATAATCATCTAAACCATTAAAATTATGGTTTTTTTTAGTGCTACCAAAAGGGATTTCATTGCCACTGAAAGAAAAAGACCCACTACCGGAAGTTGATCTTTTGTGGTTTAAAGAAGATGACGAATCATTGAAAGAAGAAAAGGAAGAAGAGGAAGAAGAAGTGGACTTATGATTCTTATTATTTCCATCATTAGATTGTTTTGAAGAAGCCATTGGAGCTGACTTTCCTTGAGGTTTTATCCCATAAGCCTTCGTTAAGTCACCAAAATCATCCATATTTAGATGTAAAGATCTGATTTTTAACAATCTAACTGATAAAAGAAATAATTTTGACAAATGGGTATTGATTTGATCTATGAAACACACACAAAGAATATATACAAATTTTCATAAAATTTCGATCTTTGGCCAAGAAAAAAAATCTTGAAAATAAATCACTTTACTTTTATTATTTTCTTTAAATATTTCTGGGGGTTGTTCGTTTAGTGAGAAAGAGAGAAGGGAATAATTTTCCAGGAAAGTCGAAGAGGAAAAGAATTCTACAAGAAAGTCGCTGTGTTGTGTTTTGGGTGTTAATAAAATTAGTGAAATGGGGAAGGCGGTGGTCGTTGGGTGCTTGTATTATGTGGAAAGCAATTACCGTATCCTTTTATTTGAGCGGTGGGCCATTGTTTTATTGTATGTCTTTTTTTTAGCTGATGTCTTATTGGTAGATTACCCTGATAGAGTCAAAAACACTTATTTTTAATGGGATTAAACCGACGGAATCCTCAAACGTGTGTAGTACCCAAATAGAGTTAATCCTCAAATAGAGTTAATCCTCATGAATATGAAGTGAGGAGGGATCCGACCCATGTCCTCCACCTCCATAAGAAAGCTCCTTACCATCCGAGCTACACCTCTCGGATGTTTTATTGTATGTCTATATACTCAAGTTATACTAAAATCAATGCTTCAAAAAAAAGTTACTAAAATCATATTTTTTTCGGTGTGTTCTTGAAAATATTATCCAAACATAGTCTGATCAGTTACGAATCCAGAAATAATGTCAGGTGCGCAAAATTTTTAGTATGATTTTTGTTCCAGCAAAATCAAATTTTTATAAAATTTATTTTCAATTTATAAAGTCATTTGTTTAATGTGTATCAATACTAAAAATACTTAAATTAGTATTTAATATTTTTTTACTAGGTAATTGCCTACAGTGCTATCTCATACCCTTTGGGTCCAGACTAATCCATTACTAGAGAGCCGGTTGAAGGCCCATTGAAATGGATCTCACAAACCCTTCTCCCAATGAAGGCGAGGCTCAAACTCGAAATCTCATCAAGCAACCAGAAGGCTTTTAACTAATTGTATCAACTATTCACTGGTTGAATTTATTACTTATATTTGGGATAAAATATAAAATTTTATTATTAAAATAATAGTAATTATCATTTTAATAAGATCTATATAAAAGAGTAATTAAAGTAAAATAGATTTTATATTAAAATAATATCAGTTTTTAAAATAAAAAATAAAGATATATTTTTTTTTCAAATGGGAATAATTTTAAGAAAAAGAGTAAAATGGTAGATAAAATGAATGGAAAAATTCTTTAGTAATAAGGAAAAATTAAAATAAAAAATTAAAAGTTATGTAAAATGATATAAAATAGTAGAGGTAATTACATATTTGGCGGTGTCAGTAAGGATCTAGTAATTACCTATTTATCATGGACATAATGACCTATTCATTAATAGAGTAAAATTAAAATAATAAAGAGACATATAGAAAAACATAAGGATTCCCTCCACCGTCCACGGTGAATCCACCTATGGTAGAGAAAATTCCTGTTCCTCCACTATAAAGGAAAAAAATGTTTACATTATAGGCTTATTTGAGATTGCTTATTAGGGGCAAAAAAAACTTTTTTAAAAAACTTTTCTGAATTAATTGTTTTTTTTTTAATTTTTTTAAAACTGTTTTTTGAAAAAAAAAATTTCAGAAAAGCACCTACATATCTGTTTTTTCCATCAGCAACTTTCAAAATTAAAAATTCAATTTTTTTCTTGCAAAAACACAGTTTTGCAACCGCACTCCCAAACGACCATTATAATACAATCCTATTTGGGATTGTTGCTTAGAGGTAAAAAAATGCTTTTTTAATTTTTCTGGATTAATTATATGTTTTTTTTATTTTTTTAAAACTGTTTTTTGAAAAAGTTGTGACACCCTTAAAATAAATAAAAAAATGTTGGAGGATATATATATATATATATCGTAACACATCACCTTTTTAAGCTATTTATACGTATACTTAATATATTCTTACTAAAAATATTTACTTAATTATATAATAAACTTTCATATAAAAATATTATGATAATCTTTAACTCATTTTTACTCTTTATTAAATAAAATTTAAGTAATATTTCCCCTAAGATCGTTGGAGTCTAGCCACACCGAGCTCTACCAAAATAAGCCTTCCCTTCCTATTTGATTTTCCTGCAACACTGGATTATTGAGGAAAATAATGAGCTTAATGCTCAGTGAGAAAATAAGCATATTTATAATTAAATATAATCAACTTAATATTTGAAATTATTTTCTTAGACTTTCTCAATTACTGACATAATATGCCAGTTTATATTAATTTATCAGAATATATAAAAAAAAAAAACTCAACATCACAGACAAATTTACAACATAGTATATCATCCTATAATTATCATAGAATTAATTCACAATAAATTCAGATTCAACCAATTCCAAAATTTTCAACCCAATAAACAATTCCATATCATAAGTACTTTTCCATCATTTCATAATTCCAATTAATTCTTAATAATTATTTTTTTTCTCAATCAATCAAAATCACATCCAAATCACTACCATCTCAATTATTTCAACTTCTCACCAATTCACAAATTCAACAAGACCACATTTTCAAATCATATCATCAAACACCACACATAAATGATCCACTTATAAGAAAGGTAAAATATTATTTTATATATATCGCACAAAACCACCTTTCTCATAAATTTCACATTTATGTGAGGCACAATACCATCAAAACAATTCATAAAATCTCAACTTAATCCATATCACACCATAATGACAATTGAACCATTTACACAAGAATTTTCAAAAATACACAAATTCAATAACAATATTGGGCGAATGACTCATCCTTACCAAATCATTTTCTCATTCTTTCACAAATATAAATAGGTGGCCACCGACGAGACTATCCCACCAGCTCAGTCTCGCCATCCCACGACAGGCAGCTATCCCACCGGCTAAGCTTACCCGAAACACAAAACCCTTTTTCCCCAAGTCAATCCATGCCCATTTCAAACACAATCACAACCAATTCAACTCACAACACATCACAATTTCTCAATTCAGCTCACAAATTCACAAGTCAACAAATTCCACATCACCACACATCATAATCAATTTTGATAACTCTCTAAATTATCTAAAAGAAATGTTAAAGGAAAGGTAACCTGATCATATCTTTTTCAATTTCTCATCTTTTCATTTGGATCAACCTCTTTTTGCCCAATCATAAATCATTCATTTTCCATCTCATCTTTTGGGTTACCAATTTCTAACCAATCATTTAGACAATCAAACTCTTTACCAAGTCATACAAAACAAACCAATGAAATAAAATTCATGTCATACTCAAAATTTACTCAAGAAATTAATCCTTCACAATTTACTTATTTGCTCATTAATAATCTCATATATCAATCAATCTCAACTTTTTCAAGTATCATCAATCCATATCTCATCTTCTAGTCATAAGATTATTTCTGCTCAATATTCACAAAATGTAATTAATCATTTAAATATTTACTTTATATTTCTTAATAATTAAATTCACCCATATATGTATATATATAACACAACAAATTCACATTAACATGAAAAACTCAATAATCTAAGGGTACAACCGGGGTACCCTCACACACACAAAAATAACTTATTTCCTCACTTAACTAGCGATTATATTCCATTCGCTCCAATTCTATTGCTCTTTAGCCAAAACCAGGAAATAATTTGTAGATTTCAATTGCACAATTGAAATCAGCACGAAAATTGAGTCCAATAACATATCTGGTCAAATGAACAGTACCGTATATGTAAACAGCACCGTAGGACCACGTGAGGCCCGCCAAGTCACCGGTTCTAATGGTATCAGAATTAAATTCTAAAAATACCATTGGACTCCACTTAAGCTCTCAGATCTGTAAATTCTACCCAATAAAACCCTATCAATTGACCACTTAAAATGAAGGTAGAGAGACCAGGAATCCATAGACACCAAAATCATTTGATTCTAACTCAATATGTGAGAATTACGAGAGTTAGAAATTTGAGACAGTTATATATATATATATATATATATATATATATATATATAAACTAATCTGCGTTCATCATCTCCCCCCCCTCCCCCCTCCATTTCTTTTATAATAATGGCTAATTACCACTTTAATTCCTAGATATTTTGTAAAATTACAACTGAACCTTTATAGAAATAGTTCTTACAATTACATCCGGACTAAATTGTAAAAATTTTCTTTTGTAATAATATATATAAATCCTCCGACTTATATTTTTTTATTATACATTATTTATCATTTTTTTATTTTATTATTATTTTTAGGATGTTACATCCCAAGCCTGCCTATAAAAGAAGAAATTAAATTCGTCTGACCTCTAAGCTTTAGACTCATCGTAGTTTAATAGAGCTTTATGAATTTCTACTTCATTAAAAGGCGCTACCAGGCTATCAACAAGAGCAGAAGATAAAGACATAAGAGGAAGTCTGTCAAGGGAGAAAAAATGAACTTCTCCCTATAAAAAAGATTCTGAATCAGTAGCTGCCATTTTGATTCCCTCAGGGTCCAAGTAAGAGATCCCTCTGTGAGTAACCATAGGAATGTAGTTCTTCCTATAATGAATGTCAGCAATTGAATGAAAATATTTAGTGTTTTTATCCCCAAGCAAACACCATCTCAGTCTCGCTTTTTGTTGATAAAGAGACTCAAGGTTCTTGGAAGCACTTAAAAAAGAGAATGTCGAAGATCAGAAAGGTTTGCAGCTTCCTTTGAACTCAAAGGCCGAGAGTCCATAATTACATCAAAGCTATCTATTTGAGTTTGTAAATTTGCCAACTTTAATGATAAATCCTTGAAAACGTCCTTATTCCAATTAGCAAGCTTCTTTCTCACTGCTCTAAGAATCATACAAAGAGAAACACTAGCATCAGCTGCACAAGTCTCTAACCAAAAATTCCTCACCATGTCTTCAAAATTCTCATGGTTCCACCAGGCGTTTAAAGACCTAAATAGCTTAGGCCCCCGGTTTATGCGCTCAAAAGACTTGAAATGTAATGGACTTGATCAGATGAGTTCTAGACAATGCTTTTAGAGTCAAATCTGGCCATAAATTATAAGCATATAAGGATATGAAATGCTTATCGACTCGAACGTGAATTTTGCCAAGTGTATTTCCTTCCCTTAAGAGGAACCTCATACAAAGAAGAAGCATTAATAAAATCTTGAAATTGACGCATAGAAGGAGATACCTAAGAGTAATTCAATCTCTCTAAAGTGTGAAGGATTTCATTGAAATCACCCAAAAGAATTACTGTACCCGAGAACTGAACAATCTCC
>CANYLF011165737.1:0-15927 GCA_948193215.1 Bocquillonia castaneifolia
TTTTTTTAAAGGAAAGCTGATTTTATTGTTATATTAATTAGCTGTCATAACTCACTAATTACATTAATTAGTCTTATAGTTCCAATACAACTACTCCTGTATGGGTATAATTGTACTTTAATATATAATTAAAATAAAATAATATTAATCACAAAAATTAAAAAAGAAAATGACCCTAATATCCTATTTGATTTAGCTCAATTTGAGCTAACAACCATTTTCCTTAAAAGAAATAGAAAATGTAAAAGTTGTCCATACCTAACCATAATGACGTTTATATAATACCTCTGGAGATCTAGGGTTTTGAAGGCTCTTTCACTCTTGGTAAGACACATGTCTCATATGGCTGTTGGTGACAGTTGTGTGATCTTATAGATATTTGACAGGTGTTGTACCTTTAGCACCTTAAATACATCTTAAATGTGCCTCGTCTCTTTTGGGCTTAGCCTATCTTGGATAGTTGCCGATGTAATAATAATCGATTAGCATAATTTGTAGTAGAAAAATAAACTTGACTGTATACAAGAAATACATGCATCTAGATTATCATATAAAGATATATTTTTCATTAAACATTTTTTATCGCACTGACAGAACAATTGTAAACAATATTTTAGTTGTGTTTGATTGTTAGTGATCATATTGAGTCACAAATCAACTTTATTATTATAAGACAAGTCTTAAATTGAGTTTGATAAGTAAATATTAAATTTAAACCCTTCTTTACTTCTGTAATAGAAGACAAAATTAATAATCTTCACATAAATAACGACAAACAAATTAAATTTTCATTGAGACAAAATAAAGAACTCGTAATATTTCATGAAATATTACAACACAAAAAATATAAAAGTTTATGTTTTATTATCATTAACAAATAAAATTTTAAATATGATAAGCAGGGTTAGCCATTATCAATGGTAGATTGTCATTGATAATAGCAAAAAAAAAAAAAAAGAAATGAGAAGAAGAAGAAGAAGAAGAAACTATTTAGACGATTAGGGTTTTGAGACATAAAAGAGAAATTACATGCCTTATTTTACTATAATATTCTTAATAAATATATTATATATTACTATTATGTATCATTTAATAGTTTTTATTGATGATGATGATAATAATAATGATAATAATAATAATAATAATAATAATAATAATAATAATAATAATAATAATAATAATAATTATTATTATTATTATTATTATTATTATTATTGTTATTTCTAAATTGGGATGTCTAAAAATGTGAATGAGAGGTGTTTTTGTGAAATTAAAAATAGAAAAGTTGGTGAATGATTAATTGATATATCTTGAAAAATTAAATAAATTAAAATTAAAAGATAGAAATATCCTTAGTGAAATATCTCAATTTCAGATATTAAATATCATTTGATTGATAAATATATGTTAATCAAAAAGATACAATTGAAAAGTAAACAATTAATAATATCTTGAATGAAACAAATAAAAATGGAGAGGTCCTACGCTTTATTTGCTAATCCTTTGTTTGAAAAAAAAAGTTTGGTAGAGAAAATGAGGTGATAGAAAATGGAAAGAGTGATTTTATAGTTTCTTCTCAAAGAGAGGAAAGAAAATCAATTAGAAATAAAGTAAATTGCTACTGCCTCATGAGGTTATCGATATCTACACTTTCATCCGTGATATTATAAAAAATACAAAAAATAAAATTTTTTCATAGTTTTTGACTTTGTAGACCGGTATCGATTTGTAAAAAATTATAATAATTTCATTTTGTAAAAAAAATCACTTTTCTAAATTTAAATATGTTTTGTTTTGTAAAAATGAATTAGTCCATTCTACAAAAAAATGATATAAATTACAGAAAAATAAAGAAATTCTATTTTTTTTCTCGTAATTTTTAATATGTTTTTTTGATGACAAAGTATGGTTGCTTTGGGTAAAAAAAATTAATCATGGAACGCAAAATCTATTTTAATTCATAAAATTTATTAATAATTTATTTTTAAAAATAATTTCAGTGTATTTTAATTTTTAATATTGAAATTCCAACATGAAAATAAACTATGATATATTAATTTTTATTATATATAGTCAATTTTAAGCGTATTTAATAATGTATAGTGTTTTATATAATTTTTTTTAAAGTTGAAAGATAAACTTTAACTCATGGGGCGTGATTCAAGTGATAAAATCATTTAGGCTTAAAGGTTTTACGCCTGGAGGTCGAGAGTTTGATCCTTAGGGCCACATGGAGAGAGTGTGCTTCCAAATGGAACTCACTCGACTGGGATTAGTTGGGGCTTCAAATGGGTACAGACACCCGAAATTACAACAATTATCAAAAAAAAAAAAAATTTATAATGGAACAAACTACGTATGGTAAATAATAGAAGTAGAAGAGAGATTAAGTTGAATTTAGTAAAATATAAGAATGAAAAAAAAATGATTTTTAAAATTATAAGAGTATAAAATAGAATGTGTCAAACCTCATTGGAAAGAATGATTGTCCCTTAATAAACCGTTCAAATCTAGCGGCTATGGAATAATTGTCGTTTACTCGTTGCCTAAACACTAAATTACAATTTCAAAGAATGCGATAAACTTATCGCTTTACTGTAACAACTATATTTCGAAAAATTGCATCGTATGATGTATACGTAAAAGGACGCTTAATAATAAAAGTGAAGTGTATTCAAAAAATCATAAAAGATTCTTATAATTGAGCCATTTTATCTCATGGAGAAGAATTGTGGATGACAATTATTCAGTCCTTCAGTTTGATTTTCCTTTTTTGCCGCCGCCCATTGCAAGTAGCTGATAAAAGACAACAAACAGATAATATATATACATGCAAGGCTTACATTTCCATACTCCTAATGTATTGATGCTCCACATTTCAATAAAAAAATAAAATAAAAGGATATAATTTTCTTTTTTGCCGCCGCCAATTATGAACCGTTTGTTTCATAAAAATATTTTTCAAGAAAATATAATTTTTTATATTTTAGTGTTTGGTGCACTTAAGATGTTACTAAAAATTAATATTTCTAAGAATGATACTTTTACATAGGAAAAGAAATTATTGTAACTCCTAAGAAATTTCCAAAATATAGCACATCATGTTTAAATTAAAAAGATATGTAAGTATAAACCTCTTACCAAACACTTATACGATAAAAAAATTTAGAGGGTGTTCAGTTCAATATATCTATTAGCATATTTTTTTCTAATTTAAATATACTCCTACAGGAATATTTGGTGAGATTGACAAATATATAACAGGCAACATACGTCATATGCTCCATTGTATACCTTTTTTCTATTAAAAAAGTTATATATATGTCATAAACTATAATTTTTTATCGACACAACTAATTTTTAAATATTTATTATGAAGTTTGCTTTTAATTTTTTTATGATATAAGTATATATTTTAATGAGTTTTTGTATGCAATATATTCATCATCATCATCATCATCATCATCATCATCATCATCATCATCATCATCATCATTTAACAAGAAAATAAACCTTATGATTATTTTTATACGTTTTTATGTATTATATTTATCAATGATTATAATTTTATAAATTTAGAAACATATACAAATTTTATTTCATTATTTATTAAAAAATGTAATTTATATTTTTATTTTAATTAAAGTTACTAATTTATATAATTTTATAAAATAACTGCAATAGCTAAAAGGTTCACTAAATAGTATGGCAAATCAATTGCATGCTACCAACATCAGTTATTTGTTATTTACTACTTACTATCAGTTACATAAATTAGTTAAACCAAATGAACACTTAATTAAAGTGTAACACCCTTAAAAATATAAATAAAATAATAATAATAATTTATAATAAAAAATAATATACGTTGGAGGATATATATATATATAATTGCAAAAGAAAATTTTTAGAATTTGGTCCAGGTGTAATTGAAAGAAAAATTTCTATAAAAATTAAGTTGTAATTTACCAAATATCTAGGGATTAAAATAATAATTAATCATTAATATAAAAAAAGAAAAGAAAGAAGAAGGAGAAGGAAGTCTCCGTTCTTCTTCTTCTTAATAATAACAACAACAACAATAATAATAATAATAAACCAACGGGGTCTTGGTTTAGTGGCAAAGTCACATGTTAAGAAAAGCTTCAATCAAGAGAGGTCTCGAGTTCAAGTCTCACCTCCGTTGGGAGAGAGTTGGGGATTCTCTCAGCCGGAGATTAGTCTGGACAACCGTAAAACAGAGTCCAAGATAATTCAGTGGGTGCGTTTGTACTTCACCTATCAATAATAATAATAATAATAATAATAATAATAATAATAATAATAATAATAATAATAATAATAATAATAATAATAATAATAATAATAAAACTCTCTCAAATTTATATCTCTCATAACTCTCGCATATGTAGTTAGAATCAAATGATTTTGGTGTCTATGGATTTTTGGTCTCTCAACCTTCATTTTAAGTGGTCAATTGATAGGATTTTACCAGGTAGAATTTACAGATCTAAGGTAAAAAGTTTTAAATAAATTTTCTCAATTTTTGTTAAATCCGTTTATTGTTTTATAAAACTGATTATATATTTGTAATCTAGAGCTTGAGAGAAGTCCAATGGTGTTTTCAAAATTTAATTCTGACACCATTTGTACCGATGACTTGACGGGCCCCACAAGTGGACCCCACCTGCAGTGCTCGGGTTCACTGTTCACGGTATTATAGCAGGGTACTATTCACTATATTGTTCACTAACAAAAATTATCATTGGACTCAATTTTTTGTGCTGATCTTAATGGTGCAATTGAAATCTAAAGATTAGATGCCGGTAATCCCTAAAAGTTTTTTTTATATGATTTTAGCGGTGTTTTTAAATAAATAAATTGAATAATAATTGTGTTCCAAAAATTAGTAAAAATTATGTTAAACATTTATTCATATAGGTTTTGGATAAAGAGCATCGGAATTGGAGAAATGGAATATAATCGCTAATCATGTGAAGAAATAAGTTATTTTACGTGTGAGAGGGTTCCTCGGTTGTACCCCTAGATTATTGAGTTTTGCATGCTGAATGTTAATATTTAATTGTTTTATAAAATATAAATAGGTAAATTTAATTATTATGGTATAATCGGTAGGTAAATAGCTATTAATACTAATTGTGTTGTTTTGCTTATGTGATTGCTTGAGTAAAAATAATCTTATGACTAGAAGATGAGTTATAGATAAATGATACTTGAATGAGTTGAGATTGATTGATATATGAGATTATTAATGAGCAAATGAGTAATTTGTTATGGATTAACTTATTGAGGAAATTTTGAGTATGAGATAAATTTTATTTGATTGGCTTATTGGGTATGACTTGGTAATGAGTTTGATTGTCTAAATGATTGGTTAGAAATTAGTAACCTAAAAGATGAAATGGAAAATGAATGATTTATGATTGGGCAACAAGAGGTTGTTCTAAATGAAAAGATGAGAAATTGAAAAAGATGTGATCGGGTTATCTTTCCTTTAACCTTTCTTTCAGATAAATTAACTAATTATCAAAATTGATTATAATGTGTTGTTATGTGAAAATTGGTTGACCTGTGAATTTGTAAGCTGGATTGAGAAATTGTGATGTGTTGTGAGTGAAATTGGTTGTGATTGTGTCTGAAATGGGCATGAAATGACTCGAGGAAGAAGGGTTGTGTGTTTCGGGTAAGCTAAGCCGGTAGGATAGCTGCTTGTTCGAGGGATGGTGAGACTGAGCCGGTGGGATAATCTCATCGGTGGCCACCTATTTATAATTATGAAAGAATGAGAAAATGATTTGGTGAAGATTTGGTGAGGATGAGTAATCCGCTCGGTCTCGTGATTGAATTTTTGTATTTTAGGTAATTCTTATGTAAATGGTTGAATTGTCATTAGTGTGATATTGATTAAATTGAGATAATCATGGATAACATTACATTTGTTATGCCAATGTGTGTAATTGATAATGATGTGCTTGATTTGCTAATATGGTGTGAGAATATTAACATTGTGAGATGGTTGTGAAAAGTATTGCTGTTGATCTGCTAATATGAGTGTTGTTGATATTATACTTTATTTTGATGATAACAATGCAATGATCATAGTATGCTATGACTATTAAGAGTATCATGTTTGATATGTCCATTATAACATGATAGTTAAATGCGACATGATTATTAAAGGTGATGCAGTATGTAATTAGATAATTAAAATAAAAAGGATGAGAGTTATAGAAATTTATATTTGATAATTATATGTGATATGAATTATGATTGAAGTTCTGAACTTGTCATGTGTTGTAAATTTGTTTGCTATACTAAATGTATTTATAATATTCTGAAAAATTAATATAAATTGACAAATTATGTCAATAAACAATAACGTTTTAGAAAAAGACTTTAAAAATTAAGTTGATTATATTTATTTATATATACGCTTATTTTTTCACTAAACATCAAACTCATTATTTTCCTCAATAATCCAGTGTTGCAAGAAAATCAAATAGGAAGAGAAGGTTATATTTGGGAAAGCTCCATGTGACTAAACTTCAGCGATTTTAGGAAAAAGTATATTTGTTATTATAGATATTATTTTAAAGGTTAATTATTAACGAGTAATAATAATTTAATATTTTATTGTAATATTTTTTTATGAAAATTTATTATATAATAAAGTGAATATTTTTATTGAGCATATACTAAGTATATGTATAAATAAGTTTAAAAATGTGAGGTGTAACATAAAGAAAAGTTTATCTAATAGTAATTATGTCCAATCAAATATCCACTTAAATTTATTATTGTTTACTCAGCTTAATTCCATAAAAATAGTTGGTCCTTTTGGGTGTTTTTTTCAATTTGAACAAATTATTTTAAAATTCTAAATTTAATTATGTTTTTATTTTTTTTTCTTATCTAATATTTTATTAAGAAATCTGACTGAAAGTGTAGAAGGGGTGGAGTTGACGTGTGTGAAAATTATCTCTCCATTTTAATCCTTAAAACTCATTTACCAAAAAAATATTTAAATTAATTTTGTTTTTAGAATTTCAACGTTTATTTTTAAAAAATTTCAGATTATAACTTTATAAATTGATTTTGTTTCCAAATTTAACATGATTAATAGATAAGTTAAATAAATTAAAATCTAAATGTCATGGAGGGAATATTTGGTTAAAGCGATAGGCCATATTTTTATTATTATTTTTGTCCATAAATCAGAAATGTGATCCACTCATCTCCTTTTGAAATCAAATTAGTATATAAAAATATGATGTGAAATTCAATTTCCATTTTCTTTTTAAAAATGCTTCTATTTTTTTTGAGGGAAATTGCAATTCATTCAAATAAACGAGTACAATTCAGTAATAAATATAAAGAACATAAATGATCATACGTGATTAATAGACACTACTAAAATAATGCGAATTAGTGACTAAATTTAGCAACTAAATTATTTAGTCGCTATTTGGAGACTAAATAACGATTAAACAGAGACTAATGGATGGGATGATATTTAGCGACTAAATTGAGACTAAATTTAGAGACTAAAAAATTTTAGTCTCTGTTTAGTCGCTAAAATTGGCGCCATTTTGGCACCAAGAAATAGCGACTAAAAAATGACTAAATAGCGACTAAAATATTTAGTCGTAAAAAAATAAATTAATAGGAAAATGGAAAACGTAGCGACTAAATGTTTAGTCTGCAAGTAGTCGCTACTTAGGAGTACTGCCACGTCATTTAAAATATAGCGACTAAAATTATTTAGTCGCTAAAATTCGAGCATTAAAAAACAGAGCATCTTCTCATTTTCCCCTTCCCTCTCTTTTCTTTTCTCCTTCCTCTCTCTTCTTCCCTCCTCCCTCTTCCTCACAGTAGTTCCGTTCTTCCCCTGCCGTCGCTGCTGGTGCTGCTGATCTTAGTCGGAACATCGCCGTCGGAAGGTAAGTGATTTATTATTTTTCAATTTTTTTTAGGTTTTGTTTCATAAAGTACAAGATATATCTTCACATTTATTTTTAAATACACAATCAAAAAATTCTCAACAGTGTAGTGGCCAACCTTAAATACTTCACACTGTATTAACAACACCAATACTTTAGCAACTCCCTCCTTACTTTGATGCCTTGTTAACTGGAAAATTTATAATGAAATAATGGGCAGAAAACTCAATGAATAGATAAAACAAGCAGAAAACATTTAAGCTTTTAAAATATAAAAACTGCAATTCTTTCATAACATATATATAATTTGAATAAACATTTTCATCATAATCAAGTGAAATAATATATAGATATACTCAAATTTCTTTCATTCAATTCAACTCGATGACTTTTCTAATTCTGTAATAATCCACCATACCCTAGGGCTGTAATCAGGAATACGACACTGATCTACAGTCTAGCCAAAACTCTTCTAGGCACACTTGCTGGCTAACCCTTCATCTCCATTAACAGGCATGGCCCTCCTCCCTTCACCGTCCATCAGTCAAGTGTCCTGTGTCAAATACGCACATAGACAACCACAAAATATATCTCCCATGTGCATATCACAATCTCAGCACATAACCAGGTGCATATCACAATCTCAGCACCTCTCAATACATCATTACAGACCAGATACATCACAAAACTATTATAAAAAATATTTCATAATATTTATAAACTCATTCTAAACATCCATTCTCTGTTCTCAAACCAAAATATTAATTTCTCATTTAATCAAACAACTTTAAACACAACCAAAACCATCATATAAATCCTATATATCAAAACCATTAACAAAAACATATCTTAATATATATATATATAACTCATTCAAAACATTAAATCCACATTTCATCCAACTTTTAGCACAATCAAAATCAGTATATAAATCATATTTAAACTCATTAAATATTTAATAATTAAATAATAAAATTCAATAAATTTTTATTTTGCAAGGGCTTGCATATCTACTCACCAAAACAGCCACCAACAAATCACTATCGAATCCACAAGCTGCCTTACTTAGGTGCAACACTTTCTTCTCTTGTTTGAGCACCTAAACAAGATATATAACTCATAAACAAACTATATAAACATATTACTCTTCTCACACATATCCCCCAAGCACTTAAACACTCCAAAATATTTTCTAAAAATGCATTTATGCCATGAATGAAAATGAGGCTGCATACTTGTTTATATAGACAAAACACATGTACTGACTTTAAAACTCTACTGGAAATTATAGAAAAATGCTATGAGTCTCATATCTTCCAGATTTGTACCTCTATCATTTTAGAATTAGTAGCAACAAGAATCACCTCAAATCATTACTACAAAGAAAGTTATGATTTTTTTTACTACAACTACTCAAATTGCTCAAATCATCCGGGTTATAAAAAGTTCACCACTAATCAGCCAACCAAATGAACGAATTAAATTCTAAAAAAAATTCCAGGTTGTAGAAAACTTCTTAACCTTTCCGTGGACACCAATTTCGCTCAAATCCGACTTATATAACTCAAGATATGCTCAAAATACTAAGGCTAAAATTTAAAAGTAAAAAATCAGCATTATGCACTTTTAAGGAATCATGAAAATCAAACCCCAATTCATATAATTTCTATAAAATTACACATAATCCATGCTTAATCATCTTCTAATTGGATGATTACAACTTCAAATCAAGCTTTCCCAAATTCCTTACATAAACCCTAACTCAAAATATCAAGAAAAATTGAAATAACTTACCAAATTGAGTTCTAGCTTGTTTGATGATGATAATCCTCTTCTTAAACACTTCTAATCTCCCTACAAATCAAGAGATAATAACCCTCTCCTTCTTCTTCTCTTCCTCTCTCCTTCTCCTTCTCCTTCTTTTCCTTCTTTCTCTCTCTCGTAACTCTCTTTTCTTTTCCTTTCTTTTCCTTTCTTATCCTATCTTTTATTATTTTTTTTATCTATAATAGAAGACTTTTAATAACTTCCACTATTAATAACTTACACCCATATAAATTATCACATCCTACCTAATTTTAAATTCACCTCATGCTTAAAAAATATTTATTAGAACATTTAACTTTTAATAATTTTCCTACAACACTTTTCTCATTTTATCCTCTATTTACTATCCTTTATTTACTCCTCTAATGCATTCTACCAACAAACTTCTCATAAAAAAATATTTTATTAAATATGCCATGCCATGCTCATGAGAAAAAAAATAAAAATAAAATTGGGGTACGGATATTACAGGCAGTCCCTATTGAAGTGCAACCAACTGTTATTGAATCAGCTGTCCAGAATGAAACTGAGGAATTTCAACTAATTCAGAGTGCTAACAGGAAGAAGAAGAGTAAACAGAGAATAGTTGGAAGTACTTAACAATATGGTACTCGTAGAGCTACTACTGGAAGCAATAAGGATGGAGGTATCACCTTTAATTCTTTTACTTCTCTTGCTAGTTGTAGCACCTCAGTTGATATGTTATTTGATGATGATCCTAACCAGAGGCTTGGTGTGCCTTTGGAGTACCCAATGTTAATGAGCTGGAATATAAGAGGGCTCAATGACCCCCTTAAGCATGCAGAGGTGAGAACCCTGCAGAGGAAAAATAAAGTAATGGCTATGGTTTTGTTGGAAACTAGAGTTAGAAGTGATAAGGTTGAGTCTGTTTGGAGAAATCTTAGAATGAATAACTAGTCTTTTATTACTAATCATAGTAAATATGATTTAGGAAGAATTTGGCTTATGTTTGATAATTCTGTCTCTTTTAATGTGGTGGCCATGACTAGTCAGTTTATCACTTGCCATTTTGTGTTATAATGGGAAAGCTTTATATTAGACTATGGTGTATGGATTGAATCTGTATAATGATAGATGCAACTTATAGGAAGATTTGAGTCAGTTTGCTGGTTAGTGCCCTACTCCTTGGCTTTTGTAAGGAGATTTCAATGCGGTGCTGGGTGATCAAGAAAGAATTGGTGGTAATTGCCTTGATGATAATCATAGATTAGAAATGATCTCTTTTGTTTAGAACAATGAGTTATTTGAGTTGAGAGGAAGAGGAATGTATTTTACCTGGAATAACAATCAATTAGGGGAAACCAGGATATGGAGAAGACTTGATCGTGCTTTAGTTAACCTTGCTTTTTGTGATGAGTTTGAGGGTGCTTTATTTATCACCTTGCCTCTTGTTTTATCAGATCATAGCCCTGTTTGTGTATAGTTTCTTCATCAGCAGAAGTATGGGAAGCCTGCATTCAGATTTTTTAATTTTTAGGTTCAGCACCCTGAGTTTAAAACTATTATCCAACAAGAATGGCAAAAAATTGACAGAGGCTTCACAACTTACTGTATTATACAAAAACTCAGCAGAATAAAAGAGAGATTGAGAGAGTTAAATAAAAGGGAGTATAATGAGCTATCTCAAAAGGTACTGGATCCACATACCAGAGTGGAGAACTTACAGAGTAACCTTCAAGGTAATCCCATAAATGATCTTTTAATCCTAGAAGATAGAGCTATGGTGCTGCATTTAAGACATCTTCAAAGACTAGAAGAGGATTTTCTTAGGCAGAAATCCAGGATGTAGTGGATTCAGCTGGGGGATGCTAATTCTAAATTCTTTTACAATGTTATTAAGAAGAGGAGGATTCAGAATATCATAGCTTAAGTGAGAACTTCTGATGACAGGAGTATTTCAGAAGATGCAGAATTCACAAGTCATTTTCTTATTATTTCAGAAGCATAATGGGGACTGCTATTCCTAGAAGTTGTCATGTAGATAATGAGGTGGTGAAGCAAGGTCCCTGTCTTAATAATGAGGAGAAGGAGATGTTATTACAGCCAGTATCAGAGGAAGAATTGAAAGAAGGTCTATGGTCTATAGGTCCAACAAAGCTCCTAGAAGTGATGGTTTTAATGCTTTCTTCTTCAAAAGCTGTTGGGATTTGATTAAAACAGATCTTCTCAAAATGGTGCAGGAATTTTTCAGTACTGGACAGATGCTAAAGCAGTTGAATGTTACTACTGTCACAGTAGTTCCTAAAGTTCAGAATGTTGAATTACTAGCTGACTTTAGGCCTATAGCCTGTTGTGGGTTTTGTATAAGATCATCACAAAGATTATTACTGGAAGATTGAGAAAGCAATCTTCTTTCATTCCTGACAGATATATTGGAGATAATATCACCCTTGCCTATGAACTAGTCCATAATTATCATATGCATAATTCTATCCCTAGATGTGCTATCAAGGTGGATCTTAGAAAAGCTTATGACTCTGTAAACCGGGACTTTGTGGAGGAGATGTTATTGGCTTTAGAGTTCCCTACTGGCTTCATCAGAGCTGTTATGGAGTGTATCAAGACTGCTTCCTTTGCTATCTTATGGAAAGGAATACCTGGTCCTTTGTTCCCTACCAGAAGAGGACTCAGACAAGGGGATCCAATGTCCCCTTTGATTTTCACAATCTGTATGGAGAATCTCTCAAGTGCGTTCACTTTTTATCTGAAGGAGGACTTTTAATACCATCCTGGCTGCAAGATATTGAAGTTGGCCCATATGATCTTTGTTGACGATTTATTGTTGTTTTGTAAAGGGAATCAAAGGTCTGTTGAACTTCTTAATTCAGTTATGAATAGGTTTTCCAATGTTTCTAGTCTATGTGTTAATTCTGCCAAGAGTCAAATATACTTTGCTGGTGTGAAGAGTAATGTTAAAAGTCATATTCTATCTGTTTCTTAATTCCAAAAGGGACTGCTGCCTATGAGATATCTTGGAATTCCTCTTGTAACTAAAAAGCTTTCTACTTCAGATTGCCAGCCTCTTTTAAGTAAGCTTCAAAACAAGTTGAGTCAGTGGAATAATAGGTTCTTGTCGGATACTGGTAGATTGCAATTAGTCAATTCTGTGCTTCTTAGTCTTCATGCTTATTGGGTAATGGTGGTTGTTTTGCCTATGGCTGTTGAAAATATGATTGAGAAAATTTGTAGGAACTTCTTATGGGCTGGTTCAGCTAGTGATTTTAGCAAGAGTCTTGTAGCTTGGCATGTTGTGTGTGCTCCTAAGTATGCTGGAGGTCTAGGTGTTAAAAGAGTCCATTTATGGAACCTCGCAGTAGTTAGCAAAATGTTATGAAGGTTATTACAGGGAGAGAAAACTCTCTAGTGCCAATGGATTCATGAAAATAAACTGAAGGGAAGGAGTTTTTGGCAGCTCTCCTTGAATGTTTCTATGAGTTGGGTGTGGAGAGGAATCTTAAAGTTGAGACCAATGTTGCAGAACCACCTGCAGTATAAAATTGGAGATGGGAAGAGTTTCTTTTTCTTACACGATCCATGGATTGACCATCAATCAATTGCTATGATTATTCCAGGGCTTAGAGGGACTGATATGGGTATCTCTGATAAAGCTAAAGTTAATGATTTTTGGAGGCATGGCAGCTGGAAATTACCAAATGCTAAAAATAATCAGCCAGCTCAAGTATGGGATCATATTAGAATAGTGCAGTTATCCAATGTACATGATCGTATTTTGTGGGATGCGTCCTCTTCTTTTTCTATAGGCAAAGCTTGGAGAAGTCTACAGGGACTTACCAGCATAAAGGATTAGGCTCACTTGGTATGGTTCAAAGGTCTAATTCCTAGATGTAGTTTCATCCTGTGGTTGGCCCTCTAGAAGAGATTGAAAACTAGAGACAAACTACTGCGGTGGAAAATTACAGATGTGGTTTATGCCAACAGAATCGAGAAACTATTGGGTATTGTCTGTTTAACTGTCCTATTAGCTCTCAAATCTGGACTAAATTTGTAGAGGCAGATTGCATTCCCAGACGAATATGTTCCTAGTATCAGCTGATTAATTGGTTCAAATTAAGAGTTAAGGGCAAAAGCAGAATTACTCAAATCAGGAAACTTATCTTAACAGTCACTATCTATTACATTTGGATTGCAAGAAATAAATACGTTTTTCAAGATGAAGTACCAAATGTTGCTAAAATTATGAGAACTATTTGTAATATTGTTCTGTTTAAATTGAAGGATGTAAATATGAGTCCAGAAGTGCTTACTTGGCTAGAAAGAATAGATAATTGTAGATGATAGCTGTTTGTTCAAGGCAATCCCCCTGAAGTTTTGTTCTTGTTTCTTTTTTAGTAAGAAATAAAATTCTCTTTTGGTTTTCTGAAAAAAAAAATATCAAAGGATTTTGGATCAAGATATTCAATAGCAACTTCAAATGGGTTTTAAAATATTTTTTAGGTTAGAGTGAATATTTTTCTTTAAAAGATTTTTTTTTGTCAATAACATAATTAGCAGATAATTAAACTATTATATTTAACATTAGAAAAATTAGAACATAACAAACAAATGTAAAATACGTAAAGTATTGTTTATAACAACAATAATAATAATAACAACTTAATAAGGTGTGTGAGCTTTTAAAACCTGTGATTGAAGAAGTATGTAAATAGTCATTATGTTAGAAGATGTTGTAAAAAAACAGCCGGGAAAGTTGCACTCAATCCGTATGTATACTATATGTATAATATTTCATGGGAGATATTGATGTATCATGGGAGAGAGATATTAATGTAAACATTGAAGGCATGCGACTTTTTTGGAAAGGAAGCTATAATTTTAACTCGGTTATTTTTTCGAAAATAAATAACATATCTAGATATCTTTAAAATTTTGTTTGCAAGAACTTAAAAAGAAAAAAAGAAAAATCCTATGTCAAAACTATTTTTAAATTCTTAGAATTTTCAAAAAAATTATTTTCAACACTTTGTACATAAAAACAAAAAAATTGAAAAAAAAACTAACGAGACATTTTTTATTTGCAGATACACACACATTATTGTTACTAAATAAATAAATTATTGCAAATTTTCTAAAATAATATATAAATATCAGTGATTTTTTAAAAAAACATTGGCTTTGTTGCATTTTTTTAAAGAAGAAATTTTCTTTTTTAATTTAATAATTTAATATATAGATTGTCAAAAATTTTAAAATGATTATGTTTGCAAATTTTTAAAATGAAATATAAAATTAGTGATTAGGCTTTGTTTTGCTCAAGAACATTGGCTTTTTACATATATTGTTGCAGTTTTTTTTTTTAAAAGAAAATTTCTTTTCTATTTAAAATATGAACAGATTTTTTTTTACTCTCTTAAAAATTTGAAATAGTAGATTATGTTACAAATTTTTTCTTTCCAAAAATAAAACAGAGTTTGTCTGTTTTTTAACAACTTTTTTTTTAAAAAAATTGATCATAATTTATAAAGATATGGCAAAATTCATTAAACGATAAATATAAAAAAATGAAAATATTTTTTATATAGTTAAATTAAGAGAAAAAAATTCTATTATAATAAAAAGGTTCTCAGGAAAGTTGTGATATGAAAATCTAAACATGGTTTTCTTGATGAAAACATGTTTTCTTAAAATGAAAACACATATTATTTTGGTTAACTTATAAGATATAAACGAATAAAACTTCAAATCAAAAAAAAAATGAAAACTTGAAAACTATGTTATCAAAACCAAATAAAGTTCCAAAACCAAAACCAATTTTAATAAAGAAAAGAACACATGAATTTTTTTAAAATTTTATAAATAAAAAGAAAGAAAGAAAAACTATATTAAAATTTCATTAAAACCAAAACCTTTTTCATCCAAAAAAAATAAACATTTGAAATTTTTTATTTTTATAAATAAAAAGAAGGAAAAAACTGTGAAACTATTAAGGGAAATGAGTGATCAATTTTTTTCACAACCGTAAAAATTTAGAAAAAAAATTAAAATTAATTATGCATTACCACGTCATAAATCATATCATCTGCATCATGTTTATGTGTGATACATTACATGAAATAATGTGGTAGAAGAGTATTGTGTGTAGTAAAGTTTATGGAAGTTA
>CANYLF011167540.1:0-12143 GCA_948193215.1 Bocquillonia castaneifolia
TTAAGAGTAAAAATTTTAATTGTATTTTTTAAACAAATTAAATTTTATTTATACTTGTTTAATATTTGTAGAAATTTTAGCATTTTTTTATTAAAGATATCATATATATGAAAACCAAAAATTAAAATAGTAAAATGTAAAATTGAATATTGTAATTTTTAAATTTAAAATTATCTAAATATTTCTCAGTTTTTATAAATTGAATATTTTTACAATATTCATATGTTTTATAATTTTCAACCATTTCAAATATATTATAAAACAATTTATGTTTATAAGATAGTACACAATGTTGAATCTTATATATATATATATATAAAGTTGAATATTGACTCAAGTTTTTGGGTGTCATATGGCACTTTCTTCATAGAGAATGTCATATGGTACTCTCTATAAATTCACAAGACACTAGATATTTGATAATTAATCCAAACTATTCAAGGAAAATGAAGAGATAACAAGAATCATATTTTTTATAATATGAAAAATGACAACAAAGCCAAAACACATAATTTTAAAAAGAATTACGTACCTCTACTTCGGTGTGTGAAGCTTAACCTTGGACCTCGACTGCCTTGGTTTAACTCCACAGGGATTTACCTGACTAGACTCTCAGGGTTTTAGGAATTTGATCTCAGACCTCAGCTGCCTTGACCAACTCCATGGGGAAATATGCAATTTAGGAATACTATCCATGTGAAGAATTGGAATACTATCCAAATGCAAGAATACTATCTTGGTATGAAAATTGGAATACTATCAAGGTGTAGGAATACTATCCTAGCTTAAGAGTTGGAATACTATCCAGATGCAGGAACCCTATTCTGGCTTGAGAATTGGAATACTATCCAGATGCAGGAATCCTATCCTGGCTTGGGAAGTGGAATACTATCCAGATGCAGAAATCCTGTCCTGGCTGCTCCACTAGGGGATGTCTACTTGCTGAGACTTGGATTCTATGAGATACTCTATCTTTTATGGACTGCCGCCGGGGGTATTTCTTCTTTTGCCAGAATAACTCGATTGGGGAAATAAAATTATTCTACTTTAGGGAAAGAATTTCTTTCTTTGATTATTAATCAGAATAACTCCACTGGGGAATACAAGCTTGTTGAGATAATTGTGCTTGAGATAACTCCGCTAGGGAAATCTTGAATTCTGAAAAATATTTCTGTCATTACTTTTACTGGGAAAATTCATCTTTCAAACATAAAATTACCACTTATATGCCTAGACTCACTCCAAATATCTTACGAATTTCAAATAAGAAAAGAGATCTCTGAAAAAAAGCTTTTCTGCAATGTTTGTCATTTGTTCTGTAATCCTCTATCATCCTCTATTATTCTAATTATAATTTACTGCTATTTTTACTAATCCTCTAAAATTTGCCCTCAATTGGACTAAAATTGGCCTTCTTTGGCCTTAATTTTGATTTAGGACCTATTTGCAACCAAACTTCTGTCATTCTTTAAAAATTTTCTTCAGGGAACAAAACGGTAATTTACCAAATTGGCAATATAAGTGGTGGGCTGCACTCTATTTTGGCAAGAGAATTCAATTTATTTACCCAAACTTTATTTTCCTCTCATTTCTTCATTTCTTAACCAAATCTCTTCAAATAAAAAGCAACATGGCTGATAATCCGGACTTGGAACCCATGTGGAACCCGATTAGCCTCTTTCGGGTTAGAGAAGAGGTATTAAAAGCTGATTCTGGTGGAATTCAAAGAGGAGGAAGGATTTCTCCACTTTCAAATGCTAGGTTCAACCTCTATGGCTCAATTGGAGACTAGGTAAGTGTCTAAACACTTCAATTTGATTGAATTTTGACTGGGCATTGTGAAACTTGTCAGAAATCTACAAAATAAACCCGAATTGGTGCCCAATTGGACTGACCTGGGCCCAACGCCACTGCCACGAGTGGCATTACCCTCAACGCCAGTTGTATGAACGGCATTGGTGGTAACGCCACTGCTGGGAATGGCGTTGAACCCAGTCTCAGTCCCGACAGTGATTTCGGACTTCGAACAGTCCTCCGATGCACGTTTTGATGATTTAACGTATAAAAATAGACTGATATATGCAAGTTATGAATGATTTAGACATGATTTACACATTTTATGGACAAATTATGATGATATGTGACGAGAATGATGTTAAATGAATAATTAACGTACAAATGATATTAAAACAATGTTAAAATAATGTATGAATAATAAATGAAATAATTTAACGATGAATATGAATGAATGACTATGGTTATGCACGAGTAAATATCAAATATGATTATGCTCGGATGAATGTCAAATGTAATTATGCACAGGTGAATGTCAAATATAATTATGCAAGAATGAATATTTTGTTGGCTTCCAAGATTAGAAATAAAGAATGCATTCAAGAAATTAGATTACTGAGTTAGGAAATATACCTGTTATTTTTCTTGCAGGGGGATGAGACTACTTTTACCTATAATGGAAATTTTTCCAAGGTCCGAGTAGTTTGGAGAGGATTACCTTTGGACGTGCAGGCCTTACTACTCCAGGCTGGATTTGGCCCTCTTCTTTCCACATTTCCTGAGAATGTGGATGAACACGTGAGCTCTCGTTGTGATAGCCGTTCCATGCAGGCATTGATGGAGCGATGGTTTGACACTACCCATACATTTCAGCTGCCATGCGGGGAGTATACTCTATCTCCAACTTCTTTTTCTGCTATTACTAGATTAGCTTGTACTGGTGAGCGGATCTTTTAGGATGGAAGGATATACTCTGTCCATTGTGATGTTCAGAATGAGTATATCTTTCGGACGTTAGGCATGGTTCTTGGGCGGAAGAGCTCTAAGAAGCTCTATGTTGATGCATTAGCCAGACACCATTCGAGCAATAGGCCAGAGTTTGACTGGAGTTTCTATTAGATGGCCCTTGTCTTCATTTTGTATCTGCTCTTCTGTGATATGAACTCTACCATCGGCTTGCACTTCATCCCTATTCTAAGAGATTTTGATCAGATAAGCGGGTATGACTGGGGCTCCCCCACTTTGGCCTATCTATACTTTTGCATGGACAGTGTTTCTCATGGTGGTGCGAAGTTTTGCGGCTTTTGGCATGCCACTCATGTGAGTTACTTTAACTCTTGCCTTCCTTGATCGCTTTACTTGCTTTATACTTCTCTGACTCTTCTTTTGCAGGTCTGGGCTATTGAGTTGGGCTTGATTTGCCAATTCTTCCCACTAGAGCGTCGATATACATTCCCTATCCTCAGACGTTGGGGTTTACAGCGACTGTGCATTCATCTTGCTGACGTCAATGGTCATCGCGTGTATCTTAACTCGCTGACTGCTTCTAGGGTAAAAAAAATGAAAACAAACTTGTTAGTTCAAAGCAATTGACATGAGTTTAAAATACTTACCTTGGTCCTTTCTATTTCCAGCTTAACAGGGGATGGATGGGCTCGATGGAGGGATTGCCACCCTATGTCATTACGTCCTCGCCTAAGGATGATTTGAGGATTCTTCTAGAGGGTCCAGGACTTAGGATGCGGTTCCTAAGAGAGAGGACTCGATGCTAGTCATTGACCGACTTTCATAGAAGGCCTCATGATCCTCCTATTGATATGTTCTGGGGACACGAGCTAATGAATCATACTCTAGCTGTAGCTCTTGATGGCTTTGAGTGTACATCCTTTCTTTCTCGCTCCAAGGATTATACTTCTTTCTTGCATTGAAGGTGTCTCCTAACTTTACCTTTGTCAGCTAGGATACTTGCGAAGGTATGATGCGATCTTTTCTTCATTTTTCTGATAACTATATGTCTTGGTTACATGACACACAATCAATTTTTCTTTTCAGATATCTATGGGTGTTGTGACCTTCTCCGATTCTGATGAGGACAAGGATGATGGGGATTCTGGAGACTCAGATGATGATGATGATTATGCCCCCAGTCCAGCGCCAGTTGTTGCCCCTAGGCCGAGTAGGAGGACCCGTGCTTCCACTAGTGGAGCTATGCCTAGTTCAGAAGCTGCTAAACCTCATCCATCCTATTATCCATCCAGCAGTCAAAGGGATGTGGTGCCAGGTCATATCACTGAGTATCTTAGGCTTTCAGTTCATCATAGGACTGTCGCTGGCCTAGTTGAGCATACTTTCCGTCCTACAGCTGATCCTACCATTTCTTACACGGATTGATGTACTCATGTAAGTCATCTTGACATTCTTTCTCCAGTTTACACTTGTATTTAGATTCTAACTCCTTTATTCACCCAGGTTCCTATCGATGAGGTCTTATGACAATCATCATACTTTCAGGCCAGCAAGGCCCATCTGGTAGAGACTTATGATACATGGAGGTAGGCTCACTGCTTTTCTTACAGGATGGTTGCTGAGTTGAAGGCTCAGCTTGCAGCATTGGATATCCCAGCCGAAGGATCTGGTGGAGCTCAGATTGGTGAGCAGCACGTTAGTGGTGAGACTGAGAGTTAGGCAGCCGGTGGTGATGAGGAGGACTCTGAGGAGTCAGAGGAGGAAGAGGAGGACTAGTAGATGTCCTTTTTCAGTATTTGAACTTGTTTTACTTCTTGAACATTGATATGTACCTGTATTTTATACACTTGATACAAATATGCAGATGTATGCATGGTTGTTGAACATTATGTATGCATGTATGTTTTTGCTATTAATGAATGCATGCAAACTTTCTAGCTAATGCATCTGTTTTGTGGATTTATGTATGCATGTATATATTTCTAGTCATTTATGTATGAAATGTTGTGCATGGAATCCTCCTAGAACTCCGAGAGTTTATGTCGATCGTCAAATTGTCGAAATGAATCAAGCCAGGGCCCAACCCCACTCAAGGGAGTGGCGTTTGCCACCAATGCCACTGAGGGACAGGCATTTGGTGGTAACGCCACTCTTCAAGTGGCGTTGGTCCATAATGCCACTCTTTCAACCTCGGGCTTTTCTCCATGATTTTTACTCTGTTTTGACTCCTTTTTAAACCCGGACTTCCCCAGACTTTGTAGTTTATAAATAGAACCCTCTAGGGCAGCTTTAAATCATTAGAAAACATCAAGCAAACTCTCTGAAAGTTCAAATATGTTTCAAAAGTCTGCAAACACTCTTAGAAAATATATAGGAAGCATGGAAACAGAAACCTGGAATTCCTTATACCAATACCACCTAGCAGAATTTAGAGCTTTCCTGAATTTTCGATTCGACATTAAACTCCTACATGCAACTTCAGAATGCTGGAGTACTAAGCATCATGCCTTCTGGTTCAACAGAGTTGAGCTATGCCCCCTGTTTGAAGAATTCGAAGGCATCCTTAACAAGCTACATCATTCCAACGCTCCCTTAGCATTGCCCTTTGCTTATAATCAAACTCCAGAATCTCTAGCTGGTTTCTTTGGACTAACCCTAGGTCAGTTACTTCCATGTATTGAAGATCAGTCTCTCTTGACTCAACCCTTATTGGAATTGGGGAGTTCTTAGCCAAAGAATAGCAGGTCTTGGCAAAGGATCACCAGCTTCTGCCTTTATGCCTAATTCTTACTAGTTTCCACTGAAGGCAGAGATAATTTCCAGATTGCTCATGTTCTAGAACAAGTTGAAAGTGGCCATAACCCTTTCCCTATCATCTTGGCTCAAACCATTGTTGGTTTAGACTCCATCAAGCATGCTCAGCGCTTTCGAGTTAGCCCATTACTCCTTCAGGTATACATCTCTTATCTTGCTTCTTTGTTCTCTTCTATTGATCTTAATTAATTCATCCTGACACCTCTTTAAACAAATCTGGTTGAAGGAAAAGTTAGGTGTATTAATGCCCCCAGCGAACCCTACGACTTACAGGCCTCGACAGTTTTAAGCTAGAGGACATGTGTTATCCAAGGCTGAACATACTGCATTAGATATTCTTGGCGGTTGGACCAACTTTCTCCTATCCAGGAATGAAGAATTGATCTGCTGGCATTGTCCATGGTAGAAATTGAGCTTCGTCACTACCTCTGTGATAGATAACTGTGTGCAGATTGCTAGCTTTGGTATTGTCACCTTTTATACCCCATCTAGAGTATGTAGGCAGTTTGGCAAGGCTCAAAGAATATTGCATCATGTTCCATCCTTTACTCCATATGCAGTTACTCCATTCTTCTTAAGAAAAATTCGTTCTCACTGGGCTAGTAGATCTTTCGCATGAAATCTGAGCTTTACCCAAGGACCTACTACTGATGATGAATATAAGGCTTGGGTTGATCTGGTAAGTTCTACTGTTGACCTTTTCATATCATTGTAAGTACAGATCTTATGGCATGGCTTTATTTGCAGGCTGAGTTATCTGATGATGAAGGCAGAGGTGTTGAATTATATGTTGCAAACAACATAAATAATGCAAAAAGAGCAAGAGAGTATGTAAGGAAGGAATTGAATGCAAGTTTTGATAACATAAAGTGGCTAAAGAAACACAAGAAGAATTAGGTCTCATAACCATTTCATTTATTCATGCAATGTTTTAGCTTTTTAGTTATATAGACACAGAATCAAATACTATAAGAAAGTTTGACACTCTTCTTTTGCAAAATGTTTATTTTTATTAATATTAGCACAATAAGCGTACTTTAACTTTTACATTTGATATTACTGCTTCCTTACTTTCTTCTCTCATTGCCTTAATTTTTGCCTAGACTGCCTCTTTATGAGGTTTTCACCCTAGCAGGCCTTTTTGCCCTAATTTTTGCCTATAATGCCTTTTTCCAAGATTTTCACTCTAGCGGACTCCCTTATTTTTGCATGAGCCACTCAAATGGGTTTTCAACTCATCGGGATTTATTATTTTCACACATTTTTCTAAAGGTAGTATTTCTTAAGGCGATCCATGTTCATGGGTTGCTCGAACTCCTTCCCTTCTAGATTTAAAATCTTCACAACTCCCTTAGACATGATCTTCTTGACCAAATACGAACCTTCCCAATTTGGCTTGAACTTTCCTCAACGATCAAATGTAATGGGCCTAGCCTACTTCAATACCCAATCTCCTTCTTTGATTGGCCTGGCTCAGACTCCCTTATTGAAAGCCCTTGCTATTCTTTGATGATACACTTGCGTATAATGGAGAGCTTTCTTCCTCCTTTCCTCTAAAGACAACAGCTGCTTGTACCTTGCTTTAGCCCATTGTGCCTCGGGAATTTGAGCTTCTAATACCACTCTTAGTGACTGCATTTGAGATTCAATTGTCATTACTACTTCACCTCCAAACACCAATGAATATGGTGTTTCCCCTGTCGCACTTCGTATGGTGGTGTTATAACCTATGATTGCAAAAGGTAGTTTATCTGCCCAATCCTTATAGGTCTTTACCATTTTGGCCAGGATCTTCTTAATAGTCTTGTTAGCTGCTTCAATTGCCCCGTTAGCTTGTGGCCTGTAGGGTGAGAACTTGTGATGCTCAATCCTTTCCTTTTCTAGTAGATCTGCAGTTTCTCCCTAGAATTGCACACCATTATCTGAAACAATGTGATGTGGTTTCCCAAACCGGTTGATGAGCTTCTCATTGATAAACTCAGCCATACCCTTTGTTGTGACAGTTGGTAGTGAGATGGCCTCCACATATCTCGAAAAGTATTCAATGGCTACCACAATGTACTTAAGACCATTAGATGCCATCGGCCTTATCTCTCCGATGATGTATATCCCCCAAGCTAAAACTGGCCACGGAGATGTTAAATTATAGAGCTCGATTGGTGGCAAATGTATCTTATTCCTGTGCAACTGACACTGATGGCACTTTCTGACCAACTTGATACAATCTCTATCCATTTTATCCCAGTAGAATCCTTGCCGGACTATCTTCTTTGCTAAAGTATGCTCGCTCATGTGGGGTCCACACACTTCTGCATGAATCTCTTTCATGACTTCTTCTGCTTCATATTGGTCTAGACATAGAAGTAGTATTCCATTCAAAGCCTTCCTTTAGAGTATTCCCTCATGGTAAGTGTAGCTTCTTGAACTGATCCTTGAGACATGTTTCTGTTTCCCATTAGCTCCTTCTGGATATTTCCTCTTCTCTAGGTTCTTCAGAATCTCATACAACCACGGCTTCTCCTTTGGTCAATTCACAACCATTACCCGTTCTCCTTGGTAGCAGGGAATTCTGGCTCTGTACATCACTAAAGGCTTCACAACTACATCTCTAGGTTTGTCCCATATGGATGCCAAAGTTGCTAAAGCGTCTACCATTTGATTCTCCTCCCTTGGCAGGTGTGCAAAGGTACAATTAGAAATACTCAAGGTGAGCATCTGAATGTACTCTACATAGGGCTTTAGTTTCTCATCTTTTAACTCCAGTTTTTTGAAGCTTGGTTAATGTTCAACATTGAATCTCCATACACTATGAGGTTCCTGACACCTGCTGCAATGGCTGCTTCTATCCCGAAAACACATGCTTCATATTCAGCCATATTATTAGTGACTTTGAAATCCAGCTTCTTAGCCAAAGGAATACTTTCTCCTTCGGGTGTGATTAAGATTGCCCCTATTCCAGCTCCTTTGTGGTTCACTACTCTATTGAAGTACAACTTCCATCCGTCCACCTCTATCAAATTAAGTGACTCATCTGGGAACTCATACTCCCATGTTTCTTGCCCTTCTAATGGATTAAGAGCCAGAAACTCTGCTACTACTCTCCCCTTAATAGTCTTCTTGGTTAAGTATTTTATGTCAAACTCAGTCAGCAATACCAACCACTTAGCAAGCTTCCTTATTAGCACTGGCGCTTTATAGAGGTACCATAGCGGATCAACTTTTGCCACAGCTAGAACCTGATAGGACTGATAATAGTGCCTTAGCTTCCGTGTTGTCCATATTACTGCCAAGCAAGTCTTCTAAACAATGTCATGTTTTGCTTCAAAGGATAACAGCTTCCTACTAAGGTAGTAGATAGCACGCTCTATTCTATCTTCATTTTCTTAAGCAACCATTGCTCCTATAGCATCATCTTCCAAGACCAAGTACAATATTAATGGTTTCCCTGCCCTGGGAGGTTGAAGGACAGGTGGATTCATTAAATATTGCTTGATCATGTCATATGCTTTTTGACACAAATCATCCCATTCACTCTTCTGATCTTTTCTGAGTAGCTTAAAAATGGGCTCACAGATCGTAGTTAATCTGGAGATGAACCTGCTAATGTACTGAATCTTCCCCATGAACCCTCTGACCTATTTCTTAGTCTTCGAAACTGGCATCTCTTGAATGGGTTTTACCTTGTCTGGATCCACCTCAATCCCTTTCTACATTACAATATGTCGCAAGAGCTTTTCGGAAGTTACCCTGAAGATAAATTTCTTTGGGTTAAGCCTGAGGTTGTACTTCTCAACTCGTGCCAAGAATCGGTCTAAAGCTTCAAAGTGATCTTCCCTAGTTACTGACTTGACCATCATGTCATCCACATAAACTTCGATCTCCTTGTGCATCATGTCATGAAATAAAGTTGTGGCCATCCTTTGGTAGGTTGCCCCTGCATTCTTGAGTCCAAAAGGCATGACCTTGTAGCAGTAAACACTAGGGCTGAGCAAAAAAATCAAGTGACCCAATAACCAAACCGAAACTGATCAATTTGAATCAAAAAATTAGGTTAACTGAACCGATGATTTAGGTTTAGGCTTTTTTTTCTAAAATTTTTGGATTACGGGTCAGGTTCGGTTTTTATCCTAAAAAACCCACGGGTTTCGAGTACCCGCCCGATAGTTGTATACATATATATTTTTAATATTTTATAATTCTTAAAAGTTAAAAATTATAACCCAAAATCCCAAACCCATCATTTGCAACCCCTAAAACTTCTAACTTATCATTAATTTTTATATCATTAATTTTCTTTTTTTTCCTTCCAACTTATTTTCATTCTAAAATCTTATCATTTCCTCTATTTTATAGTTTTTTATTAAATTTTTTATTTTGGATATTGCTATATTTTATTGATTTGCAAATTTTTTTATAATATTCAGACATTTTTATGTTAAAATTATAATTAAAATTTTTACCTCAAATTAATGAGAAATTTGTAGTATTTTTTAAAAAATTTTAACTTTTAACTGGTAACCGAAAATCGACGATTAACTAACCAAAAATTTGGTTAACCAAATCGATGGACTTTTCCATCTAACGATTCGGTTTTGGGTCAAGATTTTGTTGAACTGCAAGTGTCGGTTTGGGTCAAAAAATGCCTCACGGTTTGGGTACCCGAACCGTGAGCACCCCTAGTAAACACCTCACTCTATGATGAAAGATGTCTTAATCTTGTCTACGAGTGCCATCATTATCTGGTTGTAGCCAACGAAGCCATCCATAAAGGAATACATGGCACTTGCAGCTGCACTATCAATCAGAACATCAATATGAGGTAGGGGAAATCATCCTTTGGTGATGCTTTTATTTAAATCCCTTTAGTCTACACACATCCTGGCTCTTCCATCCTTCTTGGCAACTGGAACTGTGTTGGCTAACCATTCTCGGTAAGTGACAACTCATACGGGCCATCCGGGCTGAAATAGCCCAAAAATAGGCTTTTTATAGTTGAAATCGTCTGACTGGCATTGGGGGCCCAACGCCAATCTTCCTTGTAGCATTGAGCCCAATACCAATCACATGAGTGGCGTTGGGCCCAACTCCAATTGGAAGAGTGGCGTTGGGCCCAATTCCACTCTTCAGAGTGACATTGGGCCCTTTTGGGCCTTCAAACGTCCTATTTTGCAAAAACTTAAAACTGATAAAATGTACGGAATGGCCTCAACTATCAACCAGTAAAATTTCAAGTCATTTGGACACTTTTAGAAAAAGTTATGATGAAAACCATCTAAGAAATGCATCGTTTATGCTCAAAACCGGATTTTGGAGAAAAATGTATTATGCAAGCTTAGAAAACACTTAACGTGAGGCAATGCAATCTCTAAAAAGCAATGTGAACTCAATTCATGTTATTAAGAACATGAACGATCATCATTGGGCCTCCGAGCCACTTCCGTATTCCTGCATCAAAATTAGGTGTTAACAGTAAAACCACTTGAGTTTGCAGGCTTTACGCCTAGAGGTCAAGAGTTTGACCCTTATGACCACATGGGAAGAGTGTGCTTCCAAATGGAACTCACTCGATCAGAATTAGACAGGACTCCAAATGGAGCTTCGAATACTCAGGATAACAACAATTATCAAAAAAAATCTTAGAATTCTACTTTCATTGTATATGCAAAAATGTGAAGAGACATTGGTATATATTTATTTCTTGTAAACACATTGAAATTAATAAACACTATTAGAATAATTATTTTATATTTGACTACTAACTTATGACATATGTTAAAAGTATTTCATCTATAATTTGTTGTTATAAAACTTCAAATTTATTGTTAAAATGGATTATATTTTTAAAATTACTAACTTCATCATTAATTCATATAATTTAAGTAAAATTGATATATCAATCATTTTAATATATATACATTATACTCCTTATAAATTTTAAAGTAACTTATAATTAATCAATTAGTTATTTGACTACTAATTTTTTAATTTGCTAATGTTAATCAATTTTAAGACTATCTTTTTTATCTTCTCTCTCACTCACACACATACATATATCTTAGTTTAATACAAAAAGAAAAAGTAACTAAAAAATACATTTTAATTTTTAATTAAAAAATCAATAATTTTTTACATTGTAGATAAAATATATATCCTATATAGAATGGTAAAAATAAATTTAAAGTTAAAAATAAAACTATTGAAAAGAAACTAAATTAATAAAGAAAAATTAATATTAATATAAATAATAAATGCACATACTAATTAAATGTATAGAATAATATATGAAGAGTACTAATCTATTATATATACTAAAGTGAAAGCAAAGGCTTCTTAATCCATCAATGTATTTTCCTTATTTTGTCAATTTTTTATATTTTAATTATTTTATTTTTATTTATTTGTGTTATGATTGGTTCAAACTAATTTATATACATTTTTAATTAAAAAATATTATATATAGGTAATATAAATAATAAATAAATATGACTATATACATTGAACAATTAATCATTAATTAATATAAATGTAATTACATAGAAAATGGTGTCAAATAAATAATTTCATATTTA
>CANYLF011168044.1:0-11813 GCA_948193215.1 Bocquillonia castaneifolia
TGAGTTTGAGAGTGGTAGGGCGACCACTTGTACTTCTAGGGCGACCTTCAGTATTTCAATAGTAGTTGAACAAACAAGCCCACTAATAGCTTTTTTTGAGTTTTGTTTTCACTTTTGTGTAGTTGACCCTATTGACTCAAAGTTAGACCAAAAATAGACTCATGTTCATAGGAACAAGGAACCTTTCTGTAGTGAGATGTAGGCTTCAGTTGTTTTGTTTGGTACTTTTTCACCACATTTCATATTGGATAGATTTGAAACAAATTGAAAACATTGCGGAGCAAACTGAAACGATTTAAAGGTTATGATGAAATTAAAATTTAGTGAAAATGTGAGGATATATAAGACTATTATCCCTAATTTAAATGGTCTATAACTTTATAGAATTTTATTTATAACCAGTGTAATAGAGGTAATTTTATCTAGAGGTTTATATTATTAACGATCACCAAACCTAGCCGCAATCCCAATATCCACCGTCTAACCCACCAATCACTGCCTTCACGACAAACATCTGAGGCCGTTCTTAATCCTGCTTCACCCAACGTTGTCTATTTTGAGGGTTTCCCTCAAACCGGAACGTTCAAAATCTTCATAATGTCTTTATCCAGTACAACGTGCATGGACTTGTGTCAATTGCATCGAAGCATAACCAAAGGAATTTGCAGTTTGGTTTTATTTGGGTACACCAAGACCTTAGCGTATCCACTATCATCTCTTAGATTAACCATATCTTTATCAGTTCTGCTAGATCAAAGGCATATATAGCAAGGTATCCTAATAAACACTTATCATCTTCTGCTCTCAATACCAAATCTATCCCAAAACTTGTACCCTCTTCTAAACCCCCTCTGATCCAATCCCTGCGAGACTTAAAGACTTATAAGGAGGTTGCTCAGCGTTTATCGAACAAGAATTCTGATACATCTTTGACCCCTCAACATTCAATTGTTGACGATGTCACCCTCAAATACATTGGACTGATTGAGCAAATACCGTGGTCAGATAAGGTGTGTGTGCTTTTCCTCAAGGATATTCATAATCTCTTTGTCATCAGGTTTATTCTCATGGAACAGGGCTTCAGAATTAATTCAGTGGCTCCATTAGGTGGAGATAGAGTGTTGGTCTCCTTGTTTAGCATTGAGGACCTTAACTCTTTTATGAAGAGTGGTAAGTTCTATTTGAACCACAAACTGAAAGAAGTGCTGCCTTTCGAATAGTGTTTAGCTCCATCGGAACGCTTAGCTTGGCTGGAGTTTTTTTGGCAGTCCACCAAAATTTTTCACTATGGATATTTTAACCTTAATTGTTTCTTAATTTGGTAAACTGATTACCTTTCATGAAGACTTCTCTAACATGAAAAGGATGGACGTTGTAACTACATTGGTTTCCATCCCAGGAAACCCTATCTAAGGGAAGTACACTATCTCTATTAGTCAATACAAGGTGTCATTCCATGTCTATGAGATAAATTCGGGTCTATCTTCGATCTTCGATCCTTTTTCATCCTTAGATTACTCCTCATCTGATGATGTTGAAGCCTCAAACAGTGGATTAGGAAAATCTTTTCCTAAAACATAGGAGTCCATAGGCGGACCCTAGCTGTGGGCCCATGTGTACTGTTTATTTGTATTGTAGCGGGTACTGTTGACAACTACTGTAGCAGAGTACTATCCACGGTACTGTTGTTTGACCAAATATGTCACTGGGCTCAATTTTCATGTTGATTTTAACTGTGCAATTGAAATCTACATATTATTTTCCAGTAATCTCTAAAAGCCTTTTTATATAATTTTAACAGTGTATTTAAATAAATAATTTGAATAATAACTGTGTCCCAAAAATTAGTAAAAATTATGTTGAACATTACTTCATATAGGTTTTGGCTAAAGAGCAACATGATTGGTTTTGGCTAAAGAGCAACATGATTGGAGGGATGGAATATAACCGCTAGTCAGGTGAGGAAATAAGTTATTTTTATATGTGTGAGGGTACCCTGGTTGTACCCCTGGACTATTGAGTTTTGCATGCTAAATGTTGATATGTACTTGATGCGTGATATATATAAATAGGTGAATTTAATTATTATGGCATATTAAGTGGGTAATTAATTAATTAAATTTATGTATATTAGATGGAAAATTACTGTGTGTTCTTATTTGCTATATTTTTGATAGATTGATTTGGTATTAGTAAATGGATAATTTAATTAGTTGAATTATGAATTGTGGATTGATGTGGAATTGGATGACTTGTAAATTGTGAATTGGATGGAATTTTTATGTTCTTTAATTAATATGTTTTTGGTGAAATGAATTCATATTTGGGAAGTTGATTTTCTTTGGATGGTGAATTGATGTGATATTAATTGAATTGAGTTTATGAATTGGTTGTGATTTATTGTGAAGTAAATTGGTTGTGATTGTGTTGTGTCTCATATAGATGTGAAATTTATGAGAAAGGTGACTTTGTGCGATAAAGCGTGTGATAGTGAAGCTAAGCCTGGGGATAGCCTCACTGAAAGAAAATGAGTGATGTGGGAAAGCTGAGCATGGGGATAACTACCCACGATTATTGTGAGATAGTGAGACTGAGCCGAGCAGGATAGTCTCACTAGGTAGCTACCATGAAAAATGAAATCAAATCTGAGGATATATTACCTTTCTTATAAATGGATCATTTATGTGTGGTAATTGATGATGTGTTATTGTTGAATTGTGAATTTGTGAGAAATTGAAAGAATAGAGCTGATTGTGTATTATATGAGATTTTGATTGCATGAGAATGAGAATTTATGAAGTGATTGTGATTATTAAATGATAGAAATGTGCTTGAACTGTAGATATGGTGTGATATTGATATTGTGAGGTGGTCATGGAAAACATTGTTTTTAATATGTCAATATGTGTATTATTGCACTTGATTATATTGATGATGGTGTAATAATTATAAGATGATATGGTTGTAAAAGATATTGTTGTTAAGCTACTAATTATGATGTGTTATTAATACTGTACCTGATTTTGATGATGATAGTGTGATGGCTATACTGCGATATGACTATTAATAGTGTCACGCTTGATATGCTGTGTTGTAAATTTATCTACTATGCTGAGTGTTTTTATATGTTCCGATAAATTAATATAAACTGGTATATTATACCAGTAAACGAGGAAGTCTTAGAAAAAAACTTTAAATATTAAGTTAATTATATATATATATATATGTGTGTGTGTGTGTGTGTGTGTGTGTGTGTGTTTGTGTGTGTGTGTGTGTGTGTGTGTGTTTATTTTCTTACTGAGCATCAAACTCATTATTTTCATTCTCACTGAGAATCAAGCTTTTTATTTTACTCAATAATTCAGTGTTACAGGAAAATCAAATAGGAAGAGAAGACTTATTTGGTAGAGCTTCATGTGGCTAGATTCCAGCGATCTTATGGAAAAATATTTTTTTGTTATAATTAATAATAGTTTAAATTTATTTATTAAGAATAATAATAAATTAAATTTTATTATAATTTTTTTTATATAAAAGTTTATTATATGATAAAGTAAATATTTTTAGTGAGAATATACTAAGAATATATATAAATGGGTTTATAAAGGTGAGGCGTTACATATTATCAAATCGCAACCTGGCATTTGCAAGATTGCTTGCTCAGATAATTCGTTTAAAAGCACAGTTTCCAGATTATCCAATTAAAATCATCCATCTTGATAATGCTTTTGAGCATACTTCTCGTGCTTTTGATAATTATTGCATGTCAATTAGAGTAAATATTGAACATCCTATAACTCATGTTCACACATAGAATAGTTTAGCAGAATCATTTATAAAAATGATTATAGCTTATAGCTAGACCATTAATTATGAAAACAAAACTTCCCAACTTAGTTTAAGGATATGCTATTTACATGTTGCATCACTTATGTGCATAAAGACAACAAGTTATCATAAATATTCTCCTTTATAATTGACTTCCGTCATGAGCCCAATATTTCTCATTTGAGAATTTTTGGTTGTGCGGTATATGTGCTAGTAGCACCACCACAACGCACTAAAATAGGTCCTCAAAAAAGGTTGGGGATATAGATTGGGTATGAATCTCCCTCAATTATAAAATATCTTGAGCCAATGACGTGATATGTTTACAGCCAGATCTGCTGATTATCATTATGATGAAAAAACATTTCCTGCATTAAGGGGAGAGTGTAAGCAAATTACAAAGGAGAGATATCATGGCATATGACATCTTTATCTCATTTTGATCCTCGTACAAATGAGTGAACTTGAAGTTCAAAGGATAATTCATTTGCAGAATGTAGCAAATCAGTTGCCTAATGCATTTACTGATTTAAAAAGAATTACTAAATCTCATACACCAACTGCAAATGCTCCTATAAGGATATAAGTCCCAGCAGGACAAGCCGTCAATGCTACAGCTGATGAATCTAAAACACGTCTGAAGCATGATAGACTACTCAGTTCAAAAGATAAAAATCCTTGAAAGAGAAAAGTGGTTTTTGATAAAAATAATTCTATCCAGGAATTGAATATCATTGAAGAAACTGAAAAATTGTCCGATCATGAAAATTATAATGGAAACCAAGTACTAAAAGTACTGAAATTGATAATAAGAAAAATTCCATAAATTATATATATTGGTATTAGAAGATGCTAGAATCGAGTGGAAACTATAATTGATAATGCTTTTGCATATAATGTTGCACTTGATATTATGAAAGAGGATCTTGAGCCAATCTCTATGTGAGAATGACATCGTAAAGATGATTGGCCAAAATGGAAAGATGTGATTCAATCTAAATTAGACTCACTTGCAAAACATGAGGTTTTTGAGCCCATAGTTCAAACACCAGAAGGTGTAAAGCTTTGTAGGCTACAAATGGGTATTTGTGATAAAAAGAAATGAGAAAAATAAAGTCGTGAGATATAAAGCACAACTTATGACACAAGGTTTTTCTCAATGACCCGGAATTGATTATAATTAAATGTATTCACTTGTAGTGGATGTGATTACCTACCGGTATCTTATGAGTTTAGTAGTATATGAAAACTTGACTTGTGCTTAATGGATATTGTAACAACATATTTATATGGCAATATTGATAGCAACATCTATATGAAAATCCCTGAAGGATTTAAAGTGCCTAAAGCATTAAATATAAAACCTCGAGAAATGTATTCAATTAATTGCAAAAATCCATATATGGATTAAGCAATCAGGATGAATGTGGTATAACCGTCTTAGTGAATTTCTATTAAAAGAAGGTTATAAAAATGATCCAATTTGTCCATGTGTTTTTATAAAAATGTGTGAATCTGAATTTGTGATTATAACTATATATGTTGATAATTTAAATCTCATTCAAACTTTTGAAGAGTTTCTAAAAGTAGTAGAGATATTAAAGAAAGAATTTGAAATGAAAGACTTTGGAAAATAAAGTTTTGCATTGATCTGTAAATTGAACTTCTGGAAGATAGTATATTCATTCATCAATCTAACTATACTGAGAAAGTTCTGAAAAGGTTCTATATGGATAAACATCATCCATTGAGTACCCCGATGGTTGTTAGATCTCTTGATATAAATAAAGGTCCATTGAGACCATGAGGGGATGATGAAGAACTTCTTGGTCTTGAAGTACCATATGTTTAGTGCAATAGGTGCACTACTGTATCTTGCTAATAACACGAGGCCTGGTATTTCATTTGCTGTTAATTTATTAGCAAGATTTAGTTCTTGTCCTTCTCTGAGACATTGGAATGGTAATAAACACATATTATAATACCTTCAACAATTTTATTCAAATAACTCAAAATCATAACTAGTTGGCTATGCAGATGCAGGATATGTATCTGATCCACATAAAGCACGTTCTCAAATAGGCTATTTGTTTACCTATGGTGGAACAACCATATCATGGCAATTTACAAAGGAATCAATAACTGCAACTTTCTCAAATCATGCTGAGATAATAGCACCACATGAGGCGAGTCGAGAATGTATATGTTTAAGATCAATGGATCACTATATTCGGGAAAATTATGGTCTAACTCTAGATAAAGGAAGCCCTACAGTTTAAAATGAAGATAATTCTAGCTGCATGCATTGCTCAATTAAAGGGTGGATATATCAAAGGGGATAGAACAAAGCATATTTCACCGAAATTCTTTTCACTCATGAGCTTCAAAAGAAGGGTGATATTAATATTCAGCAGATGAGATCAAGGGATAATCTTGCAGATTTATTTATGAAGGCATCACCTACTGCGACATTTGAGAAATTGATTTATAAGATTGGAATGAAGCGACTTAAAAGTCTTCAGTGATGTTTTAATGAGGGGGAGACATATTTTGTGCTTTATTTCCCTTAACTAAGGTTTTTGTCCCACTGGGTTTTTTCCTTAGTAAGGTTTTTAACGAGGCAGCATCCTGTCATTAAAATGTTAATGAGATATATTCTAGAAGAATATGTCTGATGAAACATCCAAGGGGGAGTGTTATGAATTAAAGATTTTATAATTTGGTACGATCTGGAGATTTGACTTTTAAAATCCCTGACTTTCCGTTCGAGTCTGGAGATTTTGTAATCCCCAAATTTTCCCAAACCGTGCTCATCCCTAATTCCTAGGTCTCTAGATCAAAGCAGGCCCTACCCCAAATTCCACGAAGCTAAGTTGCCAAACTCGTGTCAACCTCAAGTACATCACCATGCAGCAGCAAACACATCAATAAGGTGGTGTGTTTCGCAAGGAAATTACATTCCCAAGCGGGCCATTACCAACTCCAAGCCCACAAGGGCAGTTGGGCTCCATAAAGGAAATCTGAACTCCTTTACTCAGCCTAGGCAGCACCTTGGGGATCTATTGGTAAGTGGGCTGCATTGAGCACAAAGCCCATTGGAATGGAAGTCGAGGAAAGAGGCCACGCTGAAAAAACGGGCCAAGGCAAGGAGGATGGAGCTAAACCGAAGACCTGCGACGCCTGTGAACAATCATAAAGACGAACCTGCAATCCATGGCACAAGTGTAAATAATTGCAAAAGCATGCCCGAAACAAACGCAATTAAATAGCTTGAGGTAAACAAGTAGGGGGTGTGTACAGTTCTGATCGGTTCGGTTTGGTTTGAATTAATCAAAACCAATAGGTTTTCAGTCCTAGAAATATGAAACTAATCTAAACCAAATAAGGGTTTAATCCAAAATCAAACCAACCTAATGGTTCAGTTATTTCGATTTGGTTTTGTCAGTTTTTTCTTTTTTCATTTTAATTATTATAAATATTTTTTTATATTTTTATATATATTTCTTATATATTCCTATATATATATAAACATACTTTTATATACATTTATTATATTTAATTGGATATTTATCAATAATATATATATATATATTAAAAATATTTAAAGATATATGTAAATATAAATGTTAAATATTAAAAAAAATAAAATTCGATTTGGTTCGGTTTTCAAACTATGAATCCAAACCAAAATTAAAAACTAAAATTTTTTATTATTTTAAAATCAAACCAAATTAATTTATTTTAATTTGATTAAATTAGTTCGGTTTTTTTCGGTTTATCAGTTTTTCTCACCCCTGTGACTTTTTGCTTTTGGAAAGACTCACTCCTATAACTAAGCAAAAGAAACGGCCATGTGTCAAAACCCAATAAGTAGCCATGACAAAAACTTCAGCCATTTACACCCACAACCATTGGTTTGAACGTAAATATAATTCACTGTAAGGGCAAGAGCTGATCAACAGTTTACTGTACTGGATACAGTGTTTTTGCTTCACCTTTAATTAAGGGTTTTGGTGGTTCGGGTTGGTGCAGATTTCTCCTAATATTCAATTCAACCCACTATTTACAGGTTATGATTTTTCAAACCAATTCAATCCATAGATATATATAAAACCAACCAACCCAACCCATATAATAGCGGTTTGGATTGGGCAGTTTTACGGTTTCTATTAAAATAATTTTTAATATAGTTTTCTAATTGATATATTAATATATTGAAATATTAAAAAAAGAATTATTAGTAAGTACGTATATATAAATAATATATTGTTATGTGTGAAAATGTTAGAAAAACATATTAAAAGCGTGAATAATGTAATAACTAAAATTTAAGTGACTAAATTGTTTATTAATATTAAATAAAAAGAAATAAAACTTGAAGAGATAAGTTTGAAAAAATATATTCTTATTGCTTCTTAATTAGAGCGGTATTATATATATATATATATATATATATATACATACATACATACACAGAGGGTAGAACCTCTATGTAAAAATACTTTATAATGGAATAACCTCTATATAATAATAAAAAAATTATGGTCACAACTTACACTAACTAGTTATAAATAAACCTCTATACAGTTATAGACTCTCTATAGTAATAAAATTTCAAGGATCCCAATAATATAACTGTATAGAGGTTTTACTTTATATATATATATATATATTGGGTTGGGTTGGTTTGATTTGCGGATTGGTATTCCAACCCATAAATAATGGTTTGAAAAAAAATATAAACCAATCTAACCCACCAACCTTAATCATGGTTTTAATTACAAGTTGGATTGGATAGGTTTAAATTTACGGGTTGGGCAGTTTTTGAACAGCCCCCTACCTTTAATGTTATAAATAGATCCTACTTCTCTTCACAACTTCCATCGCTCTTGAGAGCCAAAAGCTAACAAAGAGAGGGTGGCGGAGTCAGAACTTCAACTTAGGGGGGTTAAAATGAGAGGTGAGTATTCGGTTTTTGTTTCGGTTCGGTTTAAATTTTTCTCATCCTTTAAATCAAACCGAACTAAATAAGAAAAATTCAGTTTTTATTTCGGTTCGGTTTAAATTTTTATAAAAATGAGAACTTTTTTAATCATTTTCTTAGAGGGTGTGATTATATCTAAAATGATAGTTAATTTGGAACGGAGAGAGTAATTTGAGTAAATAATTAATAAAATAAGGATTAATATGGATTTAAGATGTATATAAAAAATAGATTAAAAGGTAAATTAAAAGTGAAAAGTTATAAAAAACTATAATTAAAATTTTGAGAAATATAAATGAAGGAGAAATGAAATTAGACATAGTAAAATTAGAAAAGAAAATTAATTTGAAGGGCCAAAGTAAAAAAAAGAGTGTGAGAAAAATATTTTATATGAGTATTGAAATGAATAAAAATAATTTGAAAGGGTCAAAGTTTAAAATCATACACAAATAAAGCATAAAATTATTTTTTTCAAATGTACTAAAATATATATAAAAACAAAAAGTTTTGGTGGGGAAGGGGCCAAGCCCCCTCACCGTACATGTGCCTCCTTCCCTTATTAATTACAAGAGATTTCTTGTACGTAAAATTAAAAACTAACGCACATACAATTTTCAAACCTTCAACAACCCTCTATATATATATATATGTTCCTCCTATCAAAAACAAATTAAGATTGTTCATTCATTCAAGTAAACTTGACTGGGTAAGTGTTTCTGATCATCAAATTGTTTTTTTTTTTTTTTTCCATTTGCGTTAATTCTTTTTACTTCTACTAGACTAAAAAATTAAGAGTTTTAATTAATACCCTTTACACTTGAAGATAACTCTATTACCAAAATCAAAATTACTATCATAAATTTCGTATACTATAATTATTTCATTTTTTTTACTGAGTATTAAATCCAGCAAAATGATGGATAGTATGGAGAAAGCAAGGGCTCCAAGTACGGTAATGAGAAACAGTCTGACAAGAAGCATAAGCAGAAGTGTTAGCAGAGGAATGGAAGACGTATTTGCAGCTGGAAGATACTCAATAAGAAGCACCCGCCATGCCGAAGAAGATGAAGAAGCTCTCAAATGGGCTGCCATTGAAAAGTTACCGACATATGATAGATTAAAAACAACAATTATGAAGTCTTTTGTCGACAATGAAATCCAAGGAGCCACCACCATCGTCCATAAAGAAGTTGATGTTACAAAGCTTGATGTCAATGATAGACAAATGTTTATTGATGAGCTTTTTAAGGTTGCTGAAGAAGATAATGAGAGGTTCTTGAGAAAATTTAGACACAGAATTGATAAGTAAGCATTTTTAATTTATTCTTTCTTTTTCTCCACTTAATTTATCTCTCTCTCTCTCTCTCTCTCTATATATATATATATATTTCTTTTTTCCTTAATTTATAAGTATATTTATTCGAAACAAATTAACTAATAAATATATAAAAGCTTGATATTACTCTTTATATCATGTTTTCATTTTTTTAAAATACTGGAAAACATTATTTGTTTAAACAATTACAATTGTTAATTAGCTCCAATTTATTAATATCTTTTATATATTTTAGGGTGCCCCTCTTTCCAGAGTAAATTGATATTGCTAGAATCAGAGAAATATTTTCTTAATAGAATTTATTATATTTGCATTAATTAAGTCAGTAAATATTTCTTTCTTTCCAATATATTCCAGATTTTTATTTTTTTATGATTTCTAATAATTTGTTATTTTATCATAAAAAAATTCATAATCATTATCTCATTTGATTTTGTTAAAATTCTAATCTTTTTTAATTATCTTACATTAAGAACAAGTAAATTTAATTTATACAAGTAAAAATCTAATGTAAAAAAATAAATGTTATTGTTTTTCACGGGAAATATACACTACAAAAAAATCGGATTAGAGACAGAGCAAATCCGTCTTTAATCCTAATTTTTCCGTCTCTAAATGAATTAGAGACGGATTTGATTCGTCTCTAAAAACCTCGTCGCTAATTTACAAACAGATTTTTTCCATCTCTAATTAAAGAAGGATTTTCCGTCTCCAACTATAATTAGAGACGGAACTTTAAATTTGCAAAGGACGGAATAAATCCGTCTCTAAAATTAGAAACGGAATTAGAGACGGATTTATTCCGTCTCTAATCCTATTTTTTTAAAAATTAATTAAAATTATTTTAAAAAATTAAAAAAATAATTTTAATAAATTAATTTATTTAATCACCTTTAATACTTTTCAAATCCTATTAAGTATACCTTTAAACCTCATTATCTGTCACGACCCAAACCCAGGGTACATGACCGGCGCCAGGGAATGGGAAAGCTATTCGCTACCGGAACCCGTGGCAAGCCTGAACCTGATAAAAACATACTAAACACACATACCCATAACACCCCAGAATTATATATTCTGGTTCATCACATAACAACGCTTATACTTTCCAAAATAATATATAACCTCAATATCATAAAAATAATAAACAATATCATTACCAGCATATCAGCTGGATGCCTCTTTTGGGCCATCAACATCATAAAAACATAATATACTTTTTCCATCAAGAAAACATGTTACAATATAAAAATACATACAGCACATAAAACATCAAACGTACACTACTGCAGCTCTAGAGTTTAAACATGATAAACTTAGTACTACAACGTACTTAAGACAGCCGGGGAAGAAAGAGTCCGGCGTATGGATCTTACTACGGAGGTCTGAGACGAATCCTGAAAAAATATTGAGGGGAGTCAGACCTCACTGAGTGAATTAAAATCATATTTATGTAATGCAACCTATCACACAATATAAATATATATATATATATATATATATATATATATATATCAAGCAGTCAAATGAAATGTTTCAACATATAATCATACAGGAAGGAGAATTGAGGTAGAACACCTATAAACCCTCTACCCCAATATTAATAATAATATTTCACTTATTCCAATCATATCTCTTTTAAACCAATGTTGTCTGGCGTCCGAG
>CANYLF011168169.1:0-11332 GCA_948193215.1 Bocquillonia castaneifolia
CAGATGGGATACTCCAATTCATGTTGATGCAGCTAGTGGTGGATTCATTGCACCATTCTTGTGGCCGGAGCTTGAATGGGACTTCAGGCTTCCATTGGTGAAGAGTATTAATGTTAGTGGCCACAAATATGGGCTTGTCTATGCTGGTGTTGGTTGGGTTGTTTGGAGGAGCAAAGAGGACTTGCCTGAAGAACTTATCTTCCACATTAACTATCTTGGAGCTGATCAACCCACTTTTACTCTCAATTTCTCCAAAGGTACTAATTACTAATTAACACATCCATTTTACTTCAAAATTGATAACAGTCAATGTACGCACATTTTTATTATTCTTGTTCTAAATTAAAATTCCAATTTTTAGGTTCTAGCCAGATCATTGCTCAATACTATCAATTGATCCGTCTTGGCCATGAAGGATACAGAAATGTAATGGAGAACTGCCACCAGAATGCAATGGTCCTGAAAGGAGGACTAGAACAGACAGGAAGGTTCAACATTGTGTCAAAGGACATTGGAGTTCCACTAGTCGCATTTTCACTCAAAGACAACAGCAGACACACTGAATTCGAGATAGCGGAAACGCTACGTCGTTTCGGTTGGATTGTGCCAGCCTACACAATGCCTGCAGATGCTCAGCACATCACAGTGCTTCGAGTTGTCATAAGGGAGGATTTCTCGCGTACCTTGGCAGAGCGCCTTGTGCTTGACATCACCAAAGTTCTGCACGAGCTTGATGCTCTGCCTGCTAAAAGCATTGCAAAAACCACTGTTAATACTGCTGAACAGAATGGGAAGAATGGCACAGTTGTTGTCAAGAAAACTGCAATTGAAACACAGAGGGAAATTACTACTTACTGGAAAAATTTTGTCTTGGCCAAGAAATCTAACAAGAATACTATCTGCTAAGGCCTCTTTCATCAATAAGGCTTCATTTATGGATAGCTCTAGCTATACTATCCATCACCCGGATTAATTAGTTCCTTTTTTTTAATTTTTTTTATTATTTTATGACTTTTTTTTGAAGCCAATTATTGGGACTTTTCATATGTTTGGTCCAAATGTGATCCAGAGTCATTTGTTATTTTAAATTTTAGATCATAGTCTTGTTTGTAACCTTCTGCATTAAAATTCAAATATAACCCTACCAATACTTAATTTTCTTCATTTCCTTCTCATGTCTATATTTCCCCTTTTCCTTTCCGTCTTTTTTTATTCTTAAAGTATACGGGAAGAAAGGATTTAATTGATTATTCAAAAATCGCAAAACCTTTTAATTTATTCCCGTCTTTGTGTCATTTAATTATATTCTAATAGCCTTCTCCCTTTACTAATGAAAATATATATAAATGACAACCAATAATTAATTTATTATGCACACTTCAACATTCATTAGCTAAAATATAAAATATGACCTTCTGCTAAAAGGTATAGAGGGACTTTCAGCGTCATGTTTCCCAGTTATATACATTTTTGCAGTTTAAATAGCCAAACTTACAAATATATATCTATAATTCTATGTACAGTTTTAAAAAAAATTGTGGGTAGAACTTTTGATTCTAATTTCTTATTTGCATGTTCCTTATAGATCCTTTACATTATATATATATATATATATATGTGTGCGCCAGTGCGTGTGTATCAAAGTGATCAATGATAAATGGAGAAATTATATAATGAATCAGGTATTTCATATCAAAAGAAATCAAATAATAAATTTGTTAAGTTCATAAGATCAAATTAAATAATTTTTTTGTCCCTTCGATCTTATTTTATAAGAGAACACAAATATAATAAAAGATGTATAGCAAGTCTTTGATGGATTGCTAGTACTCCACATTATTTAACTAAGGTGGAATGTCTGATTTATTATATATAATTTCTTTTAAATAGTTCTAACCTATATTCGAAGTAGTATTGCACCCTATAACTGAATATTTGATCATTTAAAAATTAAAAATATATTTAACTACTTCTTAATATAATTTATATTTAATCATCGAATGCAATACATTAGAGTAGGAAAATAAAGTTAATTTCTTTATTTTTGTCATCATATCTATGCTTTGATTGCATATGCATCGGTTGCCATAGATGTAGTGTAGCTTTACATTATTACATTATGACTCAGCTAAGCATTCTAAGTAGAAGTTCTTTAGTTTTTACACTAGCTTTAACTTCACCTACCAATAATGTTTCCGCATTATCACAAATAACAGAAATCGCTGGAAGGAAACCGAAGAACAATTGAAAAAGAGAGAAACCAAAGCAGTTATAAAATTGGGATCCGAAATCTACTTTAGAAATGTGTCAACATATGAAGCCATCAAGCAGGCACACTACTAACGAACATATTTCTTCCACGTCTCCGGCCGCAACCACCCCACTAACGAAAAGCAGCAACATCTTCTAGTCCATTTCTTGCATTGATGAATATAAATAGACATTAATGCGACACTTATTTGAACGTACATTCAAGTAGAAATTAATTAATTAGTTAATACAAATTAATTGATATGGTGACTACTAACAAGAGAGTTTGTTCTGTTGCTGCTTTGATTTTTTTACTAGCTTCAAATGCATTGTTGAGCAATATTGTTGATGGTGCTGGTGAATGTGGGAAGACCCCAATTCGGTCTGCTGCAGCCAGCATGAGCCCGTGCCTGACTGCAGCCAGAAATGGTAGGGCGAGAGTGCCTCCAGCTTGCTGCTCAAAGGTGGGTGCGTTGATCAAGACTGCCCCTAAATGCCTTTGTGCTGTTCTATTGTCACCTTTGGCTAAGCAAGCTGGAATAAATCCAGGAATCGCTATTACAATTCCAAAGCGATGCAACATCAAGAATAGACCTGCTGGAAAGAAGTGTGGAAGTAAGTATATAATAATGTAACTTTAACATTTAATTTATTTTACTTCTGCATGTTCAAAACAATTTAATTGCACATATATAATTATTGTTTTGCTTGTAATCTGATCGATCAAAATAATTCTGTTTTTCATACTATACTAAATTAAAACTCAAAAGAACTATGTAATTAAAGGAATGAATGAATGTGCAGCATAATTCCACTGTAAACTGGCTAAAGTTAAATTAATGTGTCTAGTACTGTTAATTGTCTTGAATAACCGTATATCATTAATTAGATAATTAAACGATGCTCTATATTATCTTACAAGGTATATAATGTAGTCAATACAATACTGTATCATCAAAAGAAAGATAATAAACTGATAATTCTAACTTTCTTTTTGAGAAAACACTCTAATGACTTTGGTTTCTCTTAATTACTTTGCAGGGTACACTGTTCCGTAGAGAATAATAATCAGGAAGGCCAATTAATAGATGAGAACTATAGCTAATACCGCGTGAGAGAAGATCAGAGGGAGAGAGAGAGAGAGAGAGTATGTATGTTTGTTAAATTAATAAGAGTTGCCATTTAGGGTCAAACTACAGGCCTCAGCTTCATAATTGACCAATTAAGGCAGCATTTGATTTCATATAGTATATATGTTATGTTATTGTAAAACCTTTGCTTTGCTTATAACAAGTGGAAGTTAATATATTCCTATGCCTTATCTATGAATATGCCATGGCTATTTGTTAGGATAATTTGTGTCTAGCTAGATCGAAGAACAATGAAGTTGCAGTACGGTTATTGTGGTGGAAAGATGTGCGTCATGGGACTATTACAAATGAACATGCATGTTTCAACGTAGGAAAATATACATGTAGGAATTTATTCTCAAGTATGAAGAGATTTTCCATTGATTACAAAAGCAGATAAAAGCCTCGTCAAAATCAAAAACTTATTCTCTTCTTTATCTTGTCAGTAGGTGCACAATTTAATTGTTGGTAAATAAATATATTTCACCATAATATATGTTCAGGTGATCAGGTTATTAAAAAATTTAAAATTTTTGAATTAGAAATATATTCGACAACTCAATTTTTTTTGAACTGTTTTTATGAGTAATGCTTGCCTGTCAGTTTTTTTATAATTGGATATGTGAGATTAAAAGTTAATCCACATCCAATTGTTTTTATAGGTCAAGAATGTTAGTTTATTTTTCTAACTTACCCTTTAGAATCTTATTTTAGAGAAGGGCAAGATATTATATTTCGAACCTGAAATTTGAGAGACTTCTCCCACTACTAATGAGTCAAAGACTAATAAGTTATAGTGATAGTTTATGGAGCACTACTTAATGATTCATTTAGTAATGTCAATGTATATAAAGTAAAAATTAAAAATCAGCCATGGATTATTGTCATATGAGTAATTTAGTATTAAAATTCACTCAAATCAATTTAATTTAAATCTTAGGTGTCTAGTTTCGAGTATATATGCACACATTGACATAGATATGACCCGAATCAATTCGTTAATTATATTTTCATACCAATGGAGTTATTATCTTAACATAACAACTAGTAAAAAAAATATCTAGAGTCCCTATAAAGAAATTAATGGGAGAGAAAACGTTAATTACTCTAATTCATGAATTTCCTTTCATTTTATATATGCGTAATTAATAGTTTTTTCTTTAGTTATAACAATCAATATTTAGTTGACGATAAAGTCTTCTGTATTCGATTCTTTTCCTCGCCTTGTTCTTGGTCTTCAAGTTCCATGGTTTAGTAGCATTTTCTTTGACTGTTCCTACAGCTCCTTTGGAAGGAAACCTTCAACATTTTTTAATTTCTACAAGTTGAAATCAACAATTGCAACAATAAAGTTTTGGATGCTATTGCTCTGTTGTGTTGACAAGACTAGCTCTGTTTCCGTGATCAAATCCAATGGTGCATCCATATTTCCCACGCTCTTAATTAATTGATTAACCGAGAAATTGGAAAACGTCCTATTTAGAATTTGTTATAAATTACAAATATTTATTCATATTCAATAATTTGTTAAATATAAAAAATCAAAATATAAGTGTCACACACTTGACAGTTATAAATAATATTCTAGATATAGATAAGTCAAATAAAAAAATTGACAGTTCTCATACAACAAAAAAGATTTAACATTGACAGTACTAAAGATAAGCAATATAAATAAAAGAAGCAAACCCATAGAAAATCTAAATATTTTCCTTGATGATCTCCCCACTCTGCAATTTAAGGCAAGATGTATAATATGCTTTAAATCAATTTTGCATTTCAGTGGGCAAAAAATAAAAAAGAACGAATTGGATCGGTGGGTTACCAAAAAGTAAAGCAAAATCCAACCAATACTAAGGTTTTGTTTGTTTTGAAGGAATAAAGGGAAAGGAAAAAAAAGGAAATCAAATCAAATTTAAGGAAAATTGAATGAAATAAAGAGAAATAAATTAGAAGTTGAGGAAATAAAGGGAAATGTGATAATTTGTATTTCTTTTAGTATTTGGAGAGAAACAAAAGGAAATAGCTTAAAATTACTAATATATCCTAATTTTCATTTAAAACTATAAATATGAGTGAGATAAAATTGAAAATAAACAGACAAGAGAAATTATACTTCCTCATTAAAAAATCCATTCATAGAAAAGGAAATACAATTTTCCTTCTTTTCTCCTCTATAAAAAGTGAAATTTTATTTGTTTTTTCCCTTCCTAAGTTACTAAACAAACAAAGCCTAAAACTAAAGAGTTTTTTTTTTTTTTGAAAATAACTAAAGAGATTAGTGAGAAGTGAATTTCAAATGGGCGGTTTGACCAGCATGTGTTGGACCTATGTAACCTTATGCATGATTAAGTCATACTGTCTATAATGGTAATTTGACCTTTCCTTAAAAAAAGACATTTGGTGAACAAGTAAACCAAAAAATAAAAAAAAATGGTTAAGGTGCATTCAAGCCCTTAAAGTTTTCCTTTAAGAGCGAATATGCCCTTAAAATATTTTTGGGGCAAAATGCTTGAAAAATCTCTAACAACTGCATTTTAAGCCTCTTAAAAGACTGGAAATCTGACGGAGTTAACCAGCTCAAAGACACGTGTAACTTTCATTTTTTAAAACGTGTGACCTTTATTAACTCATCTTTTTACTGCTATGAATTTTTACAAAGAGAAGAAACTCCGTTGTCATCCATAACCCATTACAAAAAGAAGAAACTCCATAGCGAGCAAGAGCAGTACTACCATCATCGATCACATCCACACCCATAATTTCTTTAAAAAAAGCAAAAAAAAAAAAAAAAAAACTAAACAATTAATCGGCCGCATCCATAGCCATTGATTGATGCATTAGACACCCACCGGTACCGTCGACACCATTCATTGCCTCTTTCAACAACAAGAGCATTTATTGTAAACATACTTTGACAGTATTCCTTTTTTTTTTTCCCCTTCGTTCAAGGCTTTTATTGGTGGAATTATATTCTATAGGTTAGGGATTGGAGATCATTTTAGGCTAAAGGAGGGAAAAGATGTGTTTGGCTTCTTTTTTATTTATTTATTTTGGTGTATGAGTATTTTAAATTTTCTCCAGAAATCAAATCTGTTGGATTTTCTTGGGAAAATTGGAAAGAATGAAATAAAGGAATTTGTGTGTCGTTCTTATTAATTTCTTTTAATTAATGGGTAAACACTGTCATTCTAAGCAATTATTCGAAATCATACAGGACAAGTTTTCTTCTCGATCTATTTGCAAACTGGTTTTTGCTTTTTTAAAGTGCTGAAATGATGGCTGAAGCAATGAATTTGTTTTTTTAGGATTTTTACTGCAATTAATTTGTGTTGTGGAATAAGAAGAGGAGATGCTCTTCTAGCGATAAATGTCTTTGAATGAAAAAAAATAGAAATACGTCATGATGTCTCAAGTGATTGAGGTGTTTTTTTTTATTTCCTTTACTCCTAGATCTGGTGCTCAGGATAGTTCTAAAGAACAAATTATGTTTGAGGATTGCTCTCCAGTTTGTTATCAGTGCAGGAGGATGCTTCCCAGTTTTCTATATATATAAAAAAATAGAAACGATTCTTTACCGATCAGTAACGCCTATACTCACACCTGTATGTTTACATTAACTAATAACAAGCGATGATTCCGTGCAAAAAAAAAAAAAGAAGCGATGATTCTTTATAAAATGAAGATTACACGTGTTTTTTAGGGTTGTTAACTCGGTTAGATTTCCAGTTGTTTGAGGGGCTTGAATTGTTGGTGTTTGAAAATTTTCAAGCATTTTGCCCCACCAAAAAGTTTAGGGGCATATCTCAATCAAAAAAAACGTTTAGGGGCATATCCTCTCATCGAGGCAAACTTTAAGGGCTTTAATGCACCTTGACCCAAAAAAAACCTCAACCTCTTTCATTAGTACAAGTAAAATGACATAAGAGTCACATGGTCCTATTCATTCATTAATTTAAATTAGGTAAGAATGAAATAAATTACGTAAGAATGAAATAAAAAAAGACGAGACTCCTCATGCTAATAAGCAAAATGGACTTTGGTTTAAATTATACATGTTACTATTCAAAATATTAGCACTAGCCAAATCAATAATTTGGCGAATGTTAGACTCTACATGTACCATTCTTTTCTAAAATATTATGAATTTTTTATTTTATCGTTTTTTGAATAAAAGTTTGTATATTAAATTAAAAAAGCTTATGAAAAATCAAAAAACGCCTATTTCCTTTTCTCTTGGTGTATTTTAGTATCATGCTAAAATAAGCTGTCTCCTATGGCTAGGAAGAAAAAGAAAGTGGGTGTTTCTTTTAAATCAATTACTGAAGATGATATACTGAGTTCAGATCTGAATTCTACGCATCAAGATGAATTAGAGGATAGTAATTTTGAGGGTCCTCGGAGTGATTTTGCTTCTGTTACTATTGATGAAGATTCAGTGGAAGAAAGAAGCCCTAAGCAATGGAATGAACTGTTCAAATCCAATCGTTTATCATCAGAGAACTATAAGTTGAAGTTTGTTCCTCCTTCAATCTCTAATGGTGTCAAAGTGGCTCGTATTCGAATATCAGAGGTGAATAGAGAGGCTGAGAGATGGAAAGTTGCTCTGGTTAGGTGTGTTTATGGAGCAACGCCTAGATTCTTTAAACTTGAGAAGTTTATCACAAACAGATGGCAGAAGTATGGGCTTGTGGAGGTAAAAATGGTTAAACTCAATTTCTTTGCCTTTTTCTTCGATTCTGAGGAAGGGAAGCTCAAGGCACTTACTGATGCGCCAATCACATTTGATTTGAAACCACTGATAGTCAAGGAATGGAGGTAGAGAATGAATTTTGACATCTCAAAAATTGAATCTCTTCCTATTTGGATTCAACTGCCCTACCTTCCTTGGGAATTCTGGGGAGCAGAAACCCTAGGTTTGATAGGTAGTCTTTTGGGACAACCATTGTACTCTGATAGATGCACAAATTAAAGAAGCAAGTTGTCATATGCTAGAATACTTATTGAGATGGATCTCAAAGGTGCTTTTCCTGATCAGATAACGGTGGAGATGGAGAATGGTGAACAATTTGAACAGAAAGTGCAGTATGAGTGGAAGCCAGCCCAATGCACTAATTGCAAACAATTTGGGCATACTAGGACTAATTGTCCGATGAACGAGATGAAGATTTGGGTTAAGAAGGAGTCGAAAGGAGATGTTACAATGGAATCAGTTCATTTGACTATGCTAGCAGAGCCAGAACAAGTCAAGATAGACAAGATGGTGAAGTCAACTGAAAATGCTAAGCAGCTAGAGGATACTTTTATACCAGTTCAATCTTCCAGTTCCAAGAAAAAAGATAAGCAACAAGTAAGAAGGAATGAAGTAAACCATAAATATGGTATTAGAGGGGCAAAGGCAGGAGGTAATTTCACTTCGATTGCCACAGATCAGCAAGCCAGTAGTAGTAATAGTATTGATGCTTTGAATTATGTGTTGCAACAGAGGCTGATGATGCCTCTAGACAGGGGTAAATGCTGAAAAGGTGGAATGTCAGAGGGCTCAATGACCTTCTGAAGCAGGTAGAGGTTATAACTCTACTTAGAAAATATAAGCTTGTAGGCATCGGTCTTATTGAAACTAGAGTGAAGATGAATAAGGTTAATGAAGTTTGGAAGAATTTAAGATTACCAGACTGGAGGTATGTTACTAATCACAATACAGACATACTGGGTCGTATTTGGATTATTTATGATCCCAGAATCAATTTAACTGTTCTTAATATGACTAGTCAACTGATTAATTGTGAGATAATGATTGAGGAACAAAAATTGTGTTGGTTTGTTATATATGGATCTAATAGTTTGCTGGAGAGGATTGCTTTATGGGATTCCATAAGTTCTTTTGCTGTTTCTTGTAAAGGGCCATGGTTAATGCAAGGAGATTATAATGCTGTTATGGGAGACCAAGATAGAATAGAAAGTCAGATGTTGGATGAAAGTCACAAGAATGAAATGAGGAATTGTATCAGTAATAATGATTTGGTATATTAAGAGGAAGGGGTATATACTACACTTGGAATAATAACCAAGTTGGGGATGCCAAAATTTGGAGAATATTAGACAGGGCTTTTATAAATTGTCACTTCTCTGATGTTTTTGAAGGTGCTATTACAGTGACATTACCTCCAGTTCTCTTAGACCATGCTCCTGTTCATATTCAATTTGTTACTCAGAAGCCTTATGGGAAGACTAGTTTCAAATTTTTTAACTTCTAGGCTGATCATCCAGATTTTATGAATACCATGCAGCAGGAATGGAATAAGGAAGATAGACGATCTTCGGCCTTTTGTATAATGAGGAAGCTGGCTAGAATAAAAGATCAGTTGAAGATGTTGAATAGGAGGGAGTACAATGATCTGTCTCAACAGGTTATTTGTCAAAGGGAAAGAGTAGAGCTGTTGCAGACTCAATTACAAAGCAATCCAAATAACGAGTGGCTTATTTTGGAAGAGAGGGCTATGGTTCTGCATTTGAGGAAGCTTCAGAATATGGAGCAGAATTTCCTTAAACAGAAATCTAGAATACAGTGGATACAACTGGGGGATTCAAATTCCAGATTTTTCTTCAACTCCATTAAGAAAAGGAGATTGCAGAATATAATCACTCAAGTTAGAGATGCTACTGGTAATATCCGTACTACTGATGATAATATTCATCAAGCTTTTGTGAACTAGTATCAGAGAATTATGGGGATGGCTTCAGATAGAGGCAGTCACATCAGCTTTGAATTAATAAAGCAGGGTCCTATTCTAATAAATGAAGAGAGAGAGCTGCTACTCAAACCTGTCAGTATGGAGGAAGTAAAAGAAGGTTTATTTTCTATTGGCAGTGACAAAGCACCAGGTATTGACGGTTTTAATGCTTTTTTCTTTAAAAAATGCTGAGAATTAATATGGTATGACCTTCTCAACATGGTGCAAGAATTCTTTAATTCTGGGAATATGTTGAAACAAATGAACATATCTGCTATTACCGCAATTCCTAAGGTGCCTAATGCAGAATTAGTAAGTGAATTTAGACCTATTGCTTGCTGCTCTGTGACTTATAAAGTGATCACGAAGATTATTACTGGAAGACTCAGAAATATGTTGAAAAGAATTGTAGCCAAGAACCAATCTACCTTTATCCCAGGCAGAAGCATTAGTGAAAACATCACACTTGCCCATGACTTAGTTCATAATTATCACGTCCAGCAAGGGACTCCTCGATGTACAATAAAAGTGGACTTACAGAAGGCTTATGATTCTATTCACTGGGATTTGGAGAAGTTACTCAGTCATTTAAATTTCCCTAGTGCTTTCATTAAAGTGGTCATGTCTTGTATTAAAACTGCCTCTTATTCTATAACTTGGAAGGGTGTACAGGGACCGTTGTTTCCAGTAAAAAAAAGGACTTCGTCAGGGTGACCCTATGCCACCTCTGATTATTGTGTTGTGTATGGATTATTTGTCTAGGCATTTGAAGCTTCATCTGCAGACATGTTTCAAATATCACCCAGGTTGTAAGACTCTTAAGCTCTCTCATTTGGTTTTTGCTGAAGATCTTTTAATGTTTTATGAAGGAAGTGTTAGCTCTGTTTCCATGCTTAACCAAGTGCTACAGGAGTTTAAAGAGATCTCTGGTCTAGTAGTCAACCCTACAAAGAGTCATATATATTTTGCAGGTGTTTCTAACCAAGTCAAGAGAGAGATCTTGAATCTTTCCAATTACCATGAGGGTACCCTGCCAGTGAGATATTTAGGGGTCCCTTTAATAACTAGAAGATTGACAGAAGCAGATTGCCAACCACTAATTAGCAAGCTCCAAACCAGAATCTCTCAATGGAATAATAAATCTTTATCCTACGCAGGTAGATTGCAGCTTATTCAAGCAATTCTTCTTAGCCTGCATTCATATTGGGCGATGATTGT